>VZTV01018503.1:0-13355 GCA_013400875.1 Anhinga rufa
TTTGTCCCACATTAACATCCACAGCACACCTGACTTCTTTTCTATGCTCCACTTCACCAGCCTGTTCCTCAGTAGTGCTAGCCTCCAGAAAGTTTCATGCTGACTTTCTGTCTTTCTTCTTGATTTTGTGATCTGCTGTTCCACGCTTGTCAGCCAGTCCTTCAGCAGCAGCCCAGATCAATGTGAATGGAGACTGGAGAGAAATTTTCAGTAATGGTAAATTGGGCAAAACAGGGAGCTGCAAAAGCAAGCCAGGAGATTAATTCTTTGAAGCCTTGAAGTTTTGATCTGCTATGACTTTCAACAGGGAAGGTAGAGTTTGGAGTAGTGTAAGGTTTGTTATAATTGTGCAACATGAATATTCCCTTCAAATGCCTGAAACAGTACATTAGGGGTCGAATCCAAGCCCAATACTGTCAATGAGAAACCTTTAGTTGACCTTCAGTGGTGCTTAGATTATTCTTTTATGAAGGAAAATGTTTTCTTGCTTGGTTTGAAGAGACCCACTTAAACAGTAGTTTGAAAAGTGTCTGGAGACAGTAAAGAAATAAATTTTACTGCCCTTCTTATGCTGAAGAGTATTCACTGATGATAGCAACTTCTGTTCAGTTATGTTTAATGATGCTGATAAGTAGAAGTTAATTTTGAAGTACCACTACATGACATTCATCTGCACATAGTGTATAAAAGGGTAGGAAGCAGGGACATTTTACTTATCCTACTACATACCATTGAAGTAACATTGGCAGAACTGGCAACTCTCCTTTTTAGTACAGAAGATCCTTAGGGATACAAACCAAATGGTTTAGCAGATGCCTGCAGAATTTGCATTTTTTGTGATCATCTCTTTTTCCATTTTTTCCCTTGGGTTTATGCAGAAGGAATGAGTAACCAAAAATAGACAACAAAAATGCCTTTGAGGAATTTTATTAATTTAATATTCAAACACAGACCATCAGCCCAGCTCATCATTATTTTGAAATGGAGTTAATTTCACCAATACTTTTCCCAGACTGTCCTGAGCTGTTTCTAAATGACCACACAACACTCTACAAAAAAGCTACTCTTACAAACTGCAGAAAACGTATGAAAATTGCACAACTGAACATTTTCTAGCAATATTTCTCACCCACTACTTGTAGTAATTAGACTGTACTTTTGCCTAAGGGGAGAAGAAGAGATATTTGGAGAAAAAGACACTCAGCTAACCAGTATTTTCTCTACAGCCTTCCCTTTACCAAGGATTAAAAAGATTGCAAGGGTTTGGGGGTTTTTGCCTCTAAAAATGGATGACAGCTGACTTCCTGTTATGAGAACTCTGTACTCTTATTAGCTGAGGTTGCCACTGGCAAACAGTAAATCTATGCTGTATCTTCATCTTTTCCTGTAATACAACTGCTCCACTGAAACCTCCTGATCATAAATGTCTAGATGTACTGAAGATCAGATTTAGAAGAACCAAAAAAATGCCACTAATGAGGATCCTTGACAGGTGAATGCAGTTGTGACTTTGCTAGGATAACCAGAAAGTTATTCAACTTAGAGAAAAGAGTAATAAGGCACCTGTAGGATGTCATCCAACTGAATTATTGGCAGAGTTGCACAGATGTAAGAGTTCAAAAACTCATTTGCTCTTCAGCAGGGTGCTTTGCCTTACAACAGGTTTCTCCACAAAGCATACCGTCTCCAGAGCTTGATAAGACTGAACAGTACAGAAGTATCTGCAAACTGTGGCAAACTTAGGCACAAGAAAAGGCAATGCTACTAATGCTCACATGGGGTTGGAGAATGAGTGTATGGGCTCATGGCTGATTCTGGGCCTGATTACTCACTGCATTACTGCAGGTTTATATTTGATATCATGTAAACTGATATTGTAAAACTGAATCAATGCAGTGGAGAATAAGGCTGGCAGTATTTATGCAGGCTGGAAAAAGAGAGAAGGACACTGCAAGGCTGATAAGAAATAAAGCAGCCATCCTACAGTTCTAGAGCTGGAGTTCCCACTATTTTACTATGCTGCATCTTGTCATCTCTTTTGGTCATATCAAGAGCTTAGATGAATTTTTCTTGTTTCAGCTCTCTCGTTTTTCCACTGCATTTAACACAAGCACAGCGATTTTCCATTTTGCTGACAAACAGCAAGAGAGAGCAAATAGACCAGTTTATTCTTTGAGTAGTGGGTGACATTCAATACATTTGACTGACATCACTACCCAGTCCATCAGCAACTGTGCCACAGTTTTCAGCAGGAAAAACATCATCAATAACTGTTCTGTTTAAAGCACTAGGCACATTTTTGTATGTTCTCAGAGTGTTTCCATACTTCCTTAGCCATAAGAAAAGTATTAAGTGTAACAGGAGTTGTAGGGCTTAAGTGCTGCACAAATCAGAGGAAACAGAACTTCTTTTGACCTCTTGAATGCTACTGGATTTTCAGACTGCTGATAAGGAGAAGAACCTCAGATGGTTTAAAAACAGCAGGACTCCACCCACCCCAAGAGTGATTTACACTGGTTGAAATTCTGGCTCATAGGGGTTTGATATGATCTCTAATCTACTCTCCCTCTGTCCTCTTTTTTCCAGCTGCTCACAAATCCTTCCCCATAATAAATAATAAAGATGTTGATACTTTCTGTGCTTACATGCCTGCACTATAGTGAGTGTGTAGCCAGTAATGGGCTTAGTCTGGTTTACAAAGTGAAGTTCTTACTTTGTATTAATCCTAAATTGAAAGAAAAGCAGTCAGCCTAAAAAGGTTACAATGGTTTCAATTTCATTTAGCTAGAGTCCCTTCCTTGAAGACCCAAATTTACTTTTGTGATTCATGTGAAGTCTATGGAGTAACTTCTCTCATAATCAAATGCCATTGTTCTCCTCCTAAACGATAATGCTGCAATCAGCATAAAGTGCAAATAGAATTTCCTTCTTCTGTTCTTCTTTTTAAATAAAAAAGTCAGGTAAATATCTGGCTGTTCCACAAACACAAGGAAAAGACAAACACAACTAAGTTGTAGTCCAGCATTAGCCCTGTAAACGTCAGGTTATTTCCCCAATTAACCTTAAGTGCAAAGCTGTCTTTTAAGTGTCCTATGCAGTAATATTGCTTGCAAGTCACTCCTCTACAGGCACTGAATTCTGTGGGCTAGGAGTTCTCAGATACACATATTAAACCAATGTCAGGGTATCTTGTAGGGAAAGGATTTTATATTTCTGTGAGAAAATCAATGCTTTTTCTTTTTTAACCATAGAAGCATCAAGTTACCAAAGGCAGAAACATCAGCGTATGTTTTTTAACACAATTTTAATTAGATCAAGGCAGGAAAGGAGTCTACTTCTCCTGAAAAGTTCAATAAACTTTTTTTTTTTCCTTCAAACACAACTATTCTTGCAAGAAGTATTTCTTTTGTGCCTTGTGGCAACTGAGGTTTGGATGTTTTGTTCTGACTTTCGATGTTCTGGGTAAGTTCTTTTTCATCCAGTATTCTCTCTTAAGATACATTCTGGTTCTCATTTCCAGTAAATTGCAAAATGAGGGCTTTGCAATTGTACACTTCTGTTTTGCTGAATAGTTCAAATGATCAAGTAGCAATAAATGGACAAAAGAATAGAGCACAGCAGGGGATAAAACCTAAAAAAATTATTGAACTGTCACTTTAAATCCTAAGAATGGCCTGTATGTGCAGGCTTCAGTCTGGAGGAACAGTATCCTTATGATGGATATATCAGAGACTTTATGTAAGACCACCCACACTGATGTTGGTATACTAAATAATACAATCATGACCAAAACCTCTGAGATCAAAGATCCTGTGGTGAAAATGAAAAATTTAACAGTTGAGGGAGAAGACATAACCATTAGCAGCCTGAGGTGATTCTGAAACGGTCACTAGATAAGTAAAAGCATTTTTAATATCTGTTCTGTTATGGAAAGTTGTATTTGCAAGGTGTTAATGAGGGCTAGAAACTCAGAAGGGACAGTTAACACATTCATAGAAATCACCTGACTCCAGAAGCTGGAACCTGAATAAAAATAACTGCTCAAGCCTTTATTACAAATCTGATGGTAGCTGACAACAATGAATACAGTGAGACAAGGAGCATGGCAAATTGGAAGCAAGTGGCAGGTCTGAGGTTAGAAAGATACTTGCATCATGAGAACGGTTCAGAGCTACTGGTAAGAGTATTGTAGCCAAAATGAGAGGGTTGAATTTTAGAGGGAAATCTCTTGCATTTTGCTTTCTATCCCCATATGAATTCAGAGGTTTCTCTGGATTTTGATAACATACGTAGAAACAGAAATAGCAGTGTTTTGTATATTTTCTGCTAGAGATCGTCAGATTTTTTATGAAGATATTCTGGTATTCTCAAAAGCATTTTTGGCATATCTTTAGAATTTAAAATAAAAAGCATATATCTATACATTCAAGCACAAATAAAATGCATTTAATTTTTTTCTTTGTTTGTTTTTAAGTTGGGAAAAATACTTGGTTCTGTGTTTCATATTTGTATATCTAATAAAAGGCCCTACTGGGATTTTATGAAGTTTTCCAAAAAAGAACATCACCTCTGGGTGAAAAAGAAGTGTGAGAATCCTCAGGCCAGAGGGCAATTCTTTTACAGTTTTAAATGTCTGAAAGCAGGGTCTTGTTTCATCAACCATAACAATAGCGATATTGCCACAATGTGTTATGTCTACCAGCAGGAGGAAGGCAATGTCTGTTTGTAATGAAGATGGCTTTTATCATGGAGATGGAGAGTGATTCCTGGACAGCTAAGAATGAAAACTGATTTCATTGGCTCAGGACAGAACTGGACTTATTTTAAAACAAAAAGCAGGATCAATCAAAAAAAAAAAGAAGATAAAGACAGGGGGAAATTTTTAATGTGCAATATAGATGACTTGCCATTCTTCTGATCTTCCTGTCCACTTTTCACCCTTCCTCTAATACATATAAAACTTGTTTGGTTATTTTGGTTTCTCATTAAATGGAATTTAAGCACATAACTTTTGATAGGGCAGATGAACCATCCCATTATAAATTTCAAGAGGATATGAACCCAAGTGAACAATGGAACAAGGCAATTCTAATAGACCTTCAGTTCAAGGAAACTAAATCAATCATCATATAAAGCTACTGAGGGTAGCTTTCAGATTTAGTTGGTCAAGTTGACTGTACTGTATTCCATTAATAACCTAAACATCTCACATAAACAAATTAATTTATCCACACCGACATCCACCATATTAATCTACAACAGGTATTGTTATTTCCATTTGAACAATGGCAAAGTGATGTAAGGGATCAGATTGACCCATCTTAGGAAAACCAGGTGTACAGATATCATTTAACAAATCTTCAGCAGAGCTGGTCCTCTGATCAGGAAGCTTTTCTGATACAGAAAATGACCTCAAATTTCTTCACTGTCTTATATAGGGAATACTGTTCTATTGCAGGACTACAGAAGGGCTATTCTTTCACCTAATTCAATGGACTAAGAATGGCCATGTTAATTATCTTTTAAAGTTTATTAGTGGTAGCATGGATATACAGGAAACTTGCTACAAGTATCCTATCAGGAAATAAGGCAAATGGATTCAGATGGGAGGCATTTTTTATTGTGATTATTATTCAAACTCTTTACAATTCACAACTTTTTCTTTAAAAAAATTATCTCAATTACAATTTAACCTAGACTTCATGGGCAAATATCTAAAGTACTTCAGTTAACTGAAAAGGCTGAAAACAGTCTATGTTTAATATCATATACAAAGTAAGATTTATTTGTAACAGAAATGGCACGTGACACTTGTATTGATTCTCTACTCAGGACTGAAGGAAAAATCTGATTTTTTTATTCACCTCTTTTTCTTTCCTCTTTGTCAGTCAACTTCTAAAGTAGTTTTCAGCATCCACAAATGTAGCTGGTGGATCGACTGATCACACAAATATTAATTATAATGCCCTTCTACACAAGCAACATGCAATATAGTATCACCAACAATGGTTGGATTTCAGGCTTAGTAAAAGCACTTTTACCTTGAGTTTCTGGCCTGACTATATTGACAGTTTTCTTGGGTAAAGCTACAGAATCTCATAAGAAATTAGATTTTTAAATTACTTTAAATTTAAACTACATGTTTATATGATTACCAATTCCTTTAACGGCACAAGAACCAAATGATTTTTGGCCCCAGATGATCATGAAAACTCCTTCGCTGTAACAATAAATTCTCTATAGATCCCTTAAAGCTAGATTGTTAGTTTTCAATGGAGGTTTTCTTTCTTTTAGGAGTTGAACCTGCTTTGATATTTTTTAATGTGATAGATACTTTAATTTCCTCTCTCTTTTTAATTTAAATTTAATTAAAATCTGGCCTCACTGACTTTCACTTTCAGGTCCTGAGTTGTCTCTCTGTTTACCCTCCAAGTGTTTCCAGTACCTTGAGCACATTAGGAATATTAAGCAGTTAATCAAGTGTAAAAAACATTAATTTGTTCTCTAGCGTCTTTCATCAATCTTTTTTTTTTTTAATCAGAAGAATATCCAACAACTAAGCCCACAGACTCCACAGCAAGCATTTCATCAACAGGCACTGATATTTTGCTGCACCCAGGATTGTGAAATAAATCTCTGCTGACTTGAGTGAATAGTATTCTGTACAGGAATCATCCCAGCCCCAGTGTAATCACCAAGATTCTCCCATACAGGTTTTAAAATAAACTAAATAACCCCAGTCAAACTATATGTGTGTGTGTGTGCGTGCATGTGTATAGAACAAGCTGATTCCTTGAAACCACATTAAATTCTCTACTCTGTTACAGAATCACAGAATGGCAGGGGTTGGAAGGGACCTCTGGAGATCACCTTGTCTAACCCCCCTGCATGAGCAGCACCCCCAGNTTCTGAGGTTGGCTCCCTGCAATCAGCACTGCTGAAGGAGTCCTGGCCTTCCATCCCTGCGTGGAACTTCCTGTGTTCCAACTTGTGCCCGTTGCCCCTTGTCCTGTCATTGGGCACCGCTGAGAACAGCCAGTTCTCAATCCACCTCACTGTCCTCTCATCCAACCCACACTTCCTTAGCTTGCCTATGAGGATGCTATGGGAGACACTGTCGAATGCCTTACTGAGGTCAAGATAAACAACATCCACTGCTCTCTCTTTGTTGACCCAGCCAGTCACCCCATCATAGAAGGCTATCAGGTTGGTCAAGCACGATCTTCCCTTAGTGAATCCATGTTGACTGCTTCTGATAGCCTTGTTTTCCTCTACATGCCTGGGATGACCTCCAGGATGAACTGCTCCATCACCTTTCCAGGGATGGAGGTGAGGCTGACTGGCCTGTAGTTTCCCGAGTCCTCCTTCTTGCCAAATGCAATTCAGCATGCCATAAGCCCTATCACTCTCTTTGAAATCTTTTCTAGTTTCTGAAGCCTGTGTTAGAACCACCACCTGTCCTATTTCTGCTAGTGAACTAAGGCTCACCCTTTTGTGGGCTAGGTTTCTAGCATTTGTTCAACTAGATGGCAGGTGTGAAACCCATTTTACATGGTCGATCTGATTTAATATCCTGGCACAAATAACAAAGTTATTTCAATATTCATAGGCCTTTCAAAAACTGAACTGTGCTGATATCTTTATTTTTATTGTAGTCATTGCTGCCACTGGGCCCAAAAACACAGCACCTGGTCCAGAAACAGCACACCTTTGAGTTTGGAATATCCATTACTTCTGGAACTGCTTTATGTCAATGTAGGTATACTAATTCCTGACATAAGGCTAGTTTGCCTCAGATATCAGCAATACTAACCAGCTCTGGCTAATGTTAGTTTATGAATCTTTGCATTAGAATTCATTTTGACTCCTGTATAATGTGAATCTTCATTTGGGAAAAAAACTCTGAGTTGCAGTGGAGCTATGCTTTTTGAAATCCCTGATCTAGGCATATAAAACTTTGTGCAAAAGATATAAAACTAATACAATAATTATTTAGATTATGAATAAGAAGCTTTAGTCATTATGCAGTGATTGTTCTCCATACAAAGAAAAAAACCCTAAGAAGTGGTCTTTTACATTTCCCCATATCCTACTGAATGAAATACACGTGTTTTAACCACCTCTTTTGATCACAAATCTTCAGTCTGGTGCAAGGTGGAAATACAAGTGCTACACAAACTGTACAAGCTTCTGGGGAACCATGAACAAAATCTCAGGTCCTGAATTAACCAACCAAGTTACAGGATCCAGTCACTGGAACTAAAAATGCATCAAACTATTTGTACTGAAGTCCTTTATCTCTTTGTGAAAAACCATTACAAGCTTCCTCCAGTTCACTGATATACACAAAATACTACTAGAACTGTTTAGAAATGGTTTTTGTTCTTGTTTCTAAATATAAATAGTTTTTGTTTTTTTTTTTTCTGGGAAAACTTATAAATTTAGGTTGGTTTTTTTTCTGATGAAAGTATGAAAAACTAGTTATCATTTTTGCTTATTATTTTTCTCCCCTATCTTGGAAACCTGGGACAAAACCCAAGTAGAAAATTCCCATCAGGAAGCTTAAGCTTACTAATAGATCTCAGAATAGAATTTATTGAGAAATACAGGATAAATACTTGGAAGTTGCAGTCCACTATGAAATTCTGATGAGCAGGTGGTTTAGTAAACACTCATTGGATAGCTATTTACAGGTGAATTCAGAGTGACTACAGTGATAATACAGCTAATTCTTTTTTCTTTGTCTAGTTAATAATGTCGCATCCCATATGAGCAAACACTAACATATACTCATAGCTTTCAATTTTGCTTCTGCAAGTAGGAAATATTAGCCTTGATCCCCATAGAAAAGTTATGATGTAGTAGATGAGTCTTGCAGTGCACAAAGTGATTCTACAGCTCTGTGGAGCTTACTAATTCAAGTAAAGTAATCCTACTCCAGCCCCATCTCAAAGACAGATGAGCAGCATGCGAACCAGTTCATGAATCACATAACTGCCCAGCCTGTTGGTCTAAGGCATACTGGTTGGCCTTAAAGCACTGTACACTGTACACTGCCGGAGAGCAGGAATTTCTTCCTGAGCAGTTTACCTGACTGCAGAAACAGTAGGTCAAACAGTTAAGTGGAACAATCTCATCATATCTGCCAATATAAATTGTCCTTCATGAATCAGAAACTGAGGTATGTGTATGGAGGAAGATAGGGCAAAACACTAACACACTATAAATTCCTGCCTGTGCATTCTGCACAATGACATCTATACGTAGACAAGCCCTTAAGGGTAAGGAAAAAACCGATAACAAAGAAATAGAAAACATCTGAAATATGTCTGAACCTTCCTGAAAAACAGAATTTCATCTTGCATTTGTCAATTTACTTAGTATACTTCCTTATGCATACTGCATTTTTTATGTAATGTTATATGCAATATGTTATAATAAGCACACACAGATCAACTCTCTCCAGACTTCCCTGTTTGCAGTCATAACATAATGTAAGCTGGGAGGGAGCCCTGGAACTTGTCTGGTCCAATCCCCTGTTCAAAGCAGAGTTAAGCAAGGAGTAAGATTGGGTTGTGTAGGCATTTCCAGACAAGTTTAGAAATCCCCAAGGATAGAAATTCCACATTTCTCTGAGCCTTTGTTGCATGTTTGACCATCCTCATGGTGATTTTTTTCCTGTTAACTAATCAGGGTTTCCCTTCCATTTCTGACTTAACTCATATCACACACACACAAAAATAATAACAGAGAAAAATGGGATTTTAGCATAGTACTGTCTGGTGTACTATTAAATTTCTGGATTAGATAAATATCCTCTTTGCACTCATTCCTGTTCTCCAACAGCATAGTGGAAAACAATACCTTGCACATGAGCTATGAAAAAGAACAGTTTATATTCTGTAGCTGGTAAAAATACAGTGTTGCCATATTTTTAAAAAATTCATATAGTTCATCTCTGCCTACAGGGATACACAGCCTGAATAAGAGCCTCTAATGGAGACTAACATTGCCTTGATTTACTATGAAAGAAACACTTATTTGTTGTACTCTTTCAAGTGTTACTACTGATGACCAGGAAATTAAAATACTTGTGAAGGTGCCAGGCTAATTTCATGACAGATCAGTCAGGAATGGCACACAAGAACCTGATTTTGGGCACAGTTATTAATGTCTAGCAACTCACTTGGGAAAAAAAAATTAGCATTGAAAAGAAGTAATCAAAAGATCCTCCAACAGTGAAGACATCAGTGCTAGGTATTTATCACTAGGAGTATAACAAGTTTACTAATCTTAGTAAATTGGAACAAGAGATACATTAATTCTGTTCATTAGGTACCTCCTGCTGTTATGGTTTGATTATTATTCATAGTACTTGGACACTTCACTTAGGATTGGGTTATTAAGAGTTCTAAGTACTGCACATAAGCATAATAAAAGTCCAGCCCCAGCTCTGCTTTACAGTCTAGCAGGAGAAAGGACTTGATTTGCAGTTTGGGAATGGGTACAGAATGATGTTATGCAACCTGTGCCTTCACTAAGACTGAATAAAGACATTCTTCATCACAGACCTGTACCTTAATGTCCTCATACCTTATCTTCCCTGTGGGCTTCTCCCATTGCAGTCATATTTTCTTTCGCTTTGACTTGTTTATAAACATCTAGTTAATACATGTCAGCAGCAGCAGCCATCACACACACAGATATGTCAAAAGAGAATAACACTGACACATTTGCATTGCTGTCTGTACCAAAGGATTCCAAACCACTCCAGAAACCCCTGCTTCTCAAAGCAGGTCCCTGATAGGTTGTGATTGCTCCAGTGTTACAGTCTAACTCCATTTTTGGTAGTGAAGTTCTGGCTGAAAACCGTAGCATTTACAATGAGGCATGACAGAGTCATTTTCTTTGAACAAATGTCCAATACTTCTGTGTGTTGGGGTTTCTATTCCTGCAAGAATGCTACAAAATATATAATATCCACAGAAGACCAGGTTTAAATGCCCCAGCTAAAAGGTTACTGCCAGAGAACATGCAACAGAGGATTGTATGAAAAATGTTCAGGGCAGACCAGCATCTCATGGGTTTGTATCAGCCAGATCTGGATCTGTATAGCATGATCTGTCAGAACACACTGTAGACCAAACTTACATAGTCAAAATACTGAAGCTGAGAGGCTCATAACTGTATTAACTCTGTTAATATATTACTCCTCTTTATCACCATAAATATGAAATGTATCTGATTTTGGATTAAGCAGGCCTCAATGTGAATTCTGAAAGTCTTTATGAATTCTTTTGTTCTCACGGTTCTTACTCCCAGAAAAGTGATTCTCTCAGAGGGCAGAAATTAAAAAACAAACAAACAAAAAAACCAACCAAACAAAACCCCACCAGACTACTGAACAGCAGTTTAACTGCAAAAACCAAGATAGTGAATAAAAATGCCTTATGAGCCTGCTAAAGGGAAATTCAATGACACATTAACTAGGCTAGAATTGTGGAGGAGTGCAGGCTAGTTATCCTACTGTGCACTGAGATTTTCCTTATACTTTTGACACAGAAGGCCTGAGCCAAGGCAACAGTGTCTAAGAGTCTGTCCTGCCCTTGGAACCAGCCCATTGGATTCTCTGCATCTGTACGATAAATCTAAAGTACCTAATGTGAGAGATAAATCACAAGAAGAATTTTTAAGTTGTGAAAATTATTCCTCCCACTTATAGTCTTTCCTGGACCCTTTTTTTTTCTTAAGAAAGATATACCTATCCACTAAAATTCCTGAACACTTTTATCTGAACTGGTAAAAACCTATCTCGTAAGGTTTCAAACACAAGTCCAGAGGTGCAGCCAATTTTGAGGGATCTTCTGATCCTCTAAGTGGCACAAGGAACTGTGACTAGTTTCCCTAGCTGTGAATCAGCTCCAACCAGAGTGGAACATCAGACAGCTGGTCAGCAGAGTAACACTCAGACCCTGTTGTTTATTGTTACAGGAGCATCAGATACAAGAAAGCAAAAGACTTTGTGCTTCTCCCCTCTCACTGAAAATCAAACCATTTGCAAAGAAAAGAAAGGGGAGGATGAAAGAGACTATTTAATGAGCATAAATCTAATAAGCATTTCTGCTGGTAAGAGCACCCTGATGTCTTAGAGGCAGTACTCATGTGGAAGAAGTTAAAAGGCATGTTCTAATTTCATGTAAGTCTTTATGTAGGAGGGGGAGAAAAACCTAATACTTCAATTTAGATTAAATTTTACAGCTACTGCTAGTATAGATAAAAATTTATAGCTTCACAGCTGTAAAGGTTTTAGATTTAATTAGAGGAACTTGTTTCCCTTTACGCGGCAACTTTTGCAATGAGGTATGCTCTGACAATTTGCATTAATGTGCTTTATATAATTTTTACTGAGTTTCCTGCTGTGCGTTGCTATGCACTATCATATTTTAGGATACAAATGAGAAAGGAAGTCTTCATTCTTTCTTGCTTGCATTTGGAATTTGGCTGATATTGATTTATTTTAAGAATGATGGCCATAGACAAGATATTTCTGTGAGCAAATCTGTTGACTAGGTTTCGGTATGCTTGCAATAGAAAGTTTGGTATTAATGAAGTTCATGAAAAATGAAGTCAGAGAGTCTTCCTAAAGGGTTCATTAGTACATTCACATGATAGAAAGATCTTATTCTGACACACTTTTTTTTTCACTTTCTGGTACATATATGGTGAGGATTCAAGATTTTCTTGAGGACATGCGAGTTTATATACCCTCAAGGCATACAAGTGTTTTGTAAAGTTATTTTGACAAGACATGCTTTCTACAAAATCCTATTGATGGGCTCTAGTAACTGATCTACTACTTTGACTACAATCAATGTTGAACTAATTTTCCAAAGCTTACTTGGGTCTATGTACCTGTCACTTTTAGAAGTGTAATAACATTGGCCTATCACATTTGTTTTTCATACATCCTATAACACAAAACAAATTTCAGACCTGAACATGCTCTTTTAAGACTCTGGATTTCAAATTATTAGGGACTGTTGATTTTAAATTGTGAATGTTTAACAACTACTGTTGTTAATATAACACTTAGTTAAAAATAGCCTGGAAAAAGTAAAATCACTGTCATATTATATGATGCTGGTTTGTACATATACATATGCTATGTAAGTATGGGTAAATATTAAATACACCTGCATTTTTCTGCATTGCTAACAAATTTTAAAGCTCCACAAAGAATTTATTTTATCACCAATACATTTTTCTACTTGTTCTCAAGTCTGCTAGACACTAATGTTTCTCTGACACTTTTTAGCTTCCTTTGTCAGTCCTCTGATTTTTAAGTTAAAAATTAC
>VZTV01018509.1:0-23469 GCA_013400875.1 Anhinga rufa
CCCCCGCCCCCCGGGGTCGGGCACCTCGCACAAGGGTCACTGATGTTCTTGGGCTTCCAGCTTCTCTTGGGGAAAAAATGGGGTTTTTTTAGTTGCATCGCAAAGAAACCCGAAATCTGACGATGCTGGGTTTGTGCTTTTCTGCGAGCCTTAAGCCTTTTTGTGGTGCACAAGCATCCTATTTTCATGCTAAGTGAGGTAATTTAGTGCTGGCTGATTCTCCTGGGTGTCTTTGCTCTGAGGTTTTCTTGGCTGTGCCTTAGCAGGAGAGGAGCGGGGCTGAGAAGCGGGCAGGCGCGGGGAGCGCTGCTGTGTGCTGGGGCAGACTCGGGCTCCAGGAGCAGAGACACCCCCAGAGCTCCCTGGCTTTGGGAGGACAGGCTTTCTCGGTCTGGGATTAATCACTGGGTGGTGGATCTCTTGAGTACAACCAAGTGTGTTGCTAATGCACCGCAAGCCTCCCTGCCCCAGGGCCGCAGGGGTGGCTGTGTCAGGCCCCGGCCCTGGAAGGTGTGAAACAGCCTCCCCTTCCAGGAGGTGGTTCCCGACAAAGGTGCGAATGCTCGGGTGTTATTTCTGTTGGCTCAGTATCTCGCACAAGCGGGCTGATTTATCGGGCAGCCGAGGTGGAAAATACCCAGTGACTCGCACGCTATTATTTTATATATCCTTTACGAGGAGTTGAAAAGCTGCACGTAGGCCAGGGGAGGTGAGTTGCATCCCATCAAGCGCTATAGCGCTAATCTCATTGTTGCACTTTTATGGCTTTTCCTGATTTCCTTCTGTGGAATCAGCCTATAACAACAACTTCAAGAAAGTGGGAGCCTCTCACCAGCCCTGCCTGATGACTCACTTTCAAATGTGCCCGTAAAGCTGCTGCAGTGTAGTTGTACTGCAGCCGGAGAAAAATCCTGTGGGCTGTAGCTAACTCCTGAAACAGCAGTCACCCGAGCGCTGCTGGGCTGTCGCTGGTGTCTCCCATCGCCCTGCACTGCCTCGGCCCTGGTGCGAGGGCTCTAGTGAAGCGACGATCTGGCTGTGCCTGGGAGCAAAGACCGCTCAGGCTCTTGCTCTTGGGGAAGGGAGCAGCGGCTCCGCTTTGGCTGTGCCTTTCTGGGGTTTTGCAGCCTCCCTACCCTGCTCAGCGTGGATCCTGGCGTGGCCCTGTCCCTGGCTGGCAGCGCAGGTGCCTAATGAAAGAATGCCGATGCTATTCGGTACCACATTTTTCTCATTCTGAGGATTTCCTGGCTGGCACAGGGTGTACCGGGAGCGTTCCAGAGCGCTGCCAGTGCGGGGAGGATCGGCTCTGCTCCCTGGCAGAGCACGGCTTGTGCTCAGGGTGGGACTGTGAAACCCTGCACAGGGGCTGAGCGCCCCCCAGCCCCTCCTGAGACCGGGGGGCTCGGCTGGCTGGGGGGGCTGACCGCCCGTGCCGTGGGAAGCCCTTCCCCTAGGGACAGGGCTGAGAGCAGAGCCTGGGGCTGCATTGCCAGCAGCACCTTTGCTCCGTCCCAGTACCTCTGACCTGGAGGGGTGGTACCCCTTACTGGAAAGGGCTGCACGTTTTAAGCTTGTGCCTTTTGGGGGAGTACCTTCAGCTGTGCCTGTGAAGCTCCCCAGCAAAGCTGAGCCTTTCTAGAGCCCTGCAGCTCCCTGGGGTGAAGCGCCAGCAGAGCCGGGCTGGCAGCGAGCCGGGGCTGTGAGCGCAGGGTGGGCAACCACCAGCCCCTGCTGCCCGGGGATGAGCTGCCCTCTCAGGGGGCTCTTAAAGAGGGGGCTTCGGGTGCTGTGCCCGGGCTTGAAGCCAATGTGGGCCCAGAGGACGCCCATAAGAGCTGCTTCGCATAACGTTCTTGTAACGTGCCTGTGAACCCCTCTGGGTCTGCGCGCAGGGTTTCGGGTCGGAGCGCTCTGGGAGAGCCGTGGCTGGGCTTGATATAGAAATAAGCCAGGCTTTCTGCTTTAGCCTTGTTGATAGCTCGCTTAAGCTTGACTTCACACTTTCTCGTACCAGTAAGATGCTTGGTCCTTGCTCAGGCAGGCTGAGCTTCACCAGTGCTAGTAACTGGGCACGGCAGCCCAGGAGGGGAGTGTGGCTGGTAGGCAGACATGGCTGTCCACCTTCCTGTTCGCGTGGTTGTTTCCCCCAAAGCTCCTGACAAACCATCCCAACGTCCCGCAAAGGTGGCTCTCAGCCTTTCACGGCCCGCGCACCGCAGCTGCGGTGCTGGGAGCCGCCTGGGGTTGCTGGGCGCTCTGTCCACTGGAGAGGCCCGTGGCGGGTGTCCGGGGGGGCTCTGGCCCTGCCCGGGGAGTGCCGGCCGCCGGCGGGGCGAGTGGGCCGCTCCGTGCCTCTGCAGGCCGGGGCTCGCGCCGGCGGCGGGCGCAGCTGGGAGCTGGAGGAGGGCAGCTGCCGTGCCGCCTCTGCCAGCGTGGCCGCCGTGCCCCGTGGCGTCTGTCTGTCTGCGTGCCCAGGTTAGCTCACCGGGCTGGCAGACCGGGGCACGTCTGCGGGTGCGCTGGCTGTCCCCGGTGGGGAGAGGCGCTGAGCGGGCCGGGCCGCTTCTGGCAAAAACCTTGAGCTCGCCCGTGCGGGCTGCTGGCCTTGAGCAAACCCTGCCCGTGCTGCTGACCTCGTCTCACCCCGTGAGCAAACGCTGTGGCTGAGCAGGACCTCAATCGACTATTGTCTTGGTGCAGAGCCCTTGCAAGCGCTGGGGAGTCACGTAGGCCATGTGCCGCCAGGTCAAACCCCAGCTATGGACGCTTGCTGGAATTACAGCTCCATGCTTAATGCTGTAAACCTGCTTAAAAGTGGTGAAGGTGGTGTCTCATTAGCTCATAACAATCTCTATTTCATCTTGCTTCTGGCCAGAAAAGGCCAAATTTGAAGCTATAAAGTGTTATTGGCTGTAAATAGCTGGCAACTGCCAGCACCTCCATTTCCCCTGCAATAAGCGGGAGATCTCAGTTCGGCTTCAGGGACCAGAGGGATGCTTAGGGTCTGCGGGCTCCCCACGTGGGCAGATGTCCCACAGGGGCATTTATGGCCCTGTGCTATCCCACCGTGTGCGGAGCACTGACAGAGCCCGTAGCTGTGAACTGAGTTTGGGAGGCTGGGGTGAGGAGGGGTAGATGCGTTTCAGGCTCTCATTCAGGTAATGCTTTGGGACGGGGCTGGTGGGAGTGAGCACTCGCCAGGCTCCTGGGGAGCAGCGTCCCCATCTCGCATCCCTCCCCTCTGCCGGGGGCTCGAGGTGGGAGTACCCTGGGGTTTGGTGCCGCTGGCAAGGGGCAGCTCTGTGCCCGTCCTGCTTGGCCTGGGTGTTTCAGTGTCGCTGTTTGCCGGCTGAAGGCTGGGTCCAGCTGACAAAGGCATGAGGAGCCCAAATGGCCGTCACACAGCAGGGATGTTCCTGGGGATCCTGCTGCGGCTCAGATCCCACCCGAAGCATTGCCACATTGCTCTGGAGCTGGGAGAGCACAGGAGGAGCAGATGGCTGGAGTGGAGGCAGCCTGCCTGCAGCAGTGCTGGGATGAGCCACCGTGGACTCCACGCCTGCCGAGGAGCAGCGTGCCGAGGTGCTGGGTGAGCCTCTGCCTGCAGTGGCACGGAGCAGCCTTGCCAGCTGCGGGAGCCGAGGCTGGGGCTCTGCCGGCCGCGCCGAGTGCCCTGCTCCATGGGAGAGGTTTTGCAGGCTCACCCAGCAGCAAATGCCAGGCGAGTGTATGCCTGGAGCAGGAAAGTCTTGAGCTGGAGGAGGGATGTGCGAGGAGAGGCAGAGATGTGTGGTGCCCGGGCATGGCCCCCTGCGTGCGTCCCACTTCCTCTGACCGTGAAAGGGAGTGGTGTGGGGACACTTCCATAAAGGGTTTGCCCCAGAAATATTTTGCAGTGCTTTATAAATGTGAGCCTCTGTCTCTCCGTTCTGGAGTCCTGCCAATCCGTGGCTTTTAAAAGCACAGCAATTTGCCGCATTATGTAACTAAAAGTTTTGAAATCTTCCTGTTCTGGGCCCCTCTGGAGAAGGGGTGACAGTGCTTGTGCACTAGGAGATAGAGGGGATAAGCACCTAGGAGATACAGGGGTTTAGGCTTTTGCAGGATCTGTTTTGAGATGATAGTCGTCATTGCCTAAGTGGCCTCAGCTCGTGCTCTCGCCATTGCTGTGCAGAGGAGGGTTGCTGTAGGCTACCCATTCCTGTGGATTAGTCAAGACGTTTATGGGGAGCAGATGTGATACTTGCAGTCATTACTTGGTCTCATCAGTCTTAATTACTGCAAATATGGTTATTTTATTCCCTAATAGGGCAAACTGTAGCTGGCTGCCTAGCAGCTGTGAATTTGATTTCCAAACACGTCTTACATGTTGCAGCTCTTCCAAAACAGCACTGTAAATGTCATAACTATGTTCTGGGCGGGTTTTTTTTCTTTTTGCAAAGAGGAGGGAAGCTTTCCAATGGAACTGGCTGCCTTACGTGTGCTGCTTTTTTTTCCCCCTCTCCTGTTTGAGGCTACTTCTGAGTGCAGGCAAGGAGGAAGTCAGCAAGAAGCTGTAATGCAGTTGAAGGAAGAGCTTTCTAAAACTGGTCTTTCTTAATAAGGATTTTCAGTGAGTCAGGGAAAAATGTTGTGGCATGCAGAGCTCATCATGTAAACCCTCTGGCGTCAGGCTTTGGGAATCCTGCTTCGTGGTCTCAAACTTTGTTCAGTTCAAGGTTTTTCACTGTGCCTCAGCAATGCAAGAGAGGTCATGTCTAACCCGCCAAAAGTCTTATTTTATAGAGATGCCACCTGAGCACCCGCAGGAGGAGGAATGCTGCTTGCAGGGGAAGAAAAAATAGATGAACCAAGCCACAGTAATTTCGGTGAAGTTTTGCTCTTCAGGGGTGGTGGAAGAATTAAATGTGTGTGTGTCTCAGGAGCAAAAGGGAAAAATCCCCAATACCTCATCAGCACCCCATAGCTTTTGCTTTGGATAGCTTTAATTGCTAGTAGTTTTAATTAGTGCTAACAAGGAGATTATATTCCTTGCTGGTAGTTTTTATTGCCAACACCTGGTAGTCTCATATTTTAAAAATGTTTCAGACAAATCAGTGTAATTAGATGATGCTTTAAAGTTCACTGAATGCTGTGAAAGCTCGGTATGACTCAAAGCAGGAGGTGGCTGGAAACTCCATTTTGCAACCCATGTGGGGAAACGATGTTGAGCAAAACCCAGTGTTTGTACCAGCTTTTCTCCGCTCCACATGCGGAGAGGCCAAAGGTATGTGGTGAGCCTCTGCGGAGCCTGGCACTTCCCTCCCCGGCTGCTGGTGCCAGGCTGGTGCCCGTGGGTGTGTGCTGGCTCCAGGCTCTGCCACGGGGGTCTGCCTGCAGCCGGACCCCGCCGGTGTGGGCTCTGCCCGGTGCCGAGCGGGCCGCCGGCATGGCTGCGGTCTCCGGTGGTCCGAGAGAGGAAATCGGCTCCTGGGCATAGTTCAGCCGCGGACATGCCCGGGGCAGCGTCTTGTAAATGATTCCTTTGTTGGAGCAGCAGGGTGACTCGGATCTGCTCATGATGGTCATGTGTCACAGTGGCTGGGATGCAGGAAAATACCCTGCCAGCAAAAAAAAATCAGTGTCTGGGCCAGGCTAAAGCAGTCTTAGTGGCTTACAGAAACCAGCCTCCCGTGCTTTGCTTCGTCCTGCCCCGTGTGGGTCCGAGGTACCACCTGAGCGCGTCTGGGCGTTGGGTGGCTCTGGCAAACCCGGTGCCGTATCGGGTAACTTGGCCGTGTGTGTCTCCAGCGCCAGGTAGGAGCGGGGGCTCACCGCGGCTCAGGGCCACCGGCTGGGCGTCAGCCGGGACGCCTGGATCCCGGCCTCGGACGTGCACCAAAGTGACACGGAGCAAGCGGAAACAAGGCGGGTGCCCGTGGCGCTGTGTGGCGTGCCGAGGGCAGGAGGGGACACGCCAGGTAGATGCTGGCTGGCATGTCAGCAGCCGGGGGTGAGATGGTAATTGCTGTGAGCCTGAATGGATGCAGGCTATAAATAGGAGGTTGCACCTCTCTGAGCCAGCATGCTGCTTTGAAGTTGTTGCTGTGCCTGGTGTGACGCAGGGGAGCTCTGGAGAAAGCTCTCCTGCCTGAAGATGGCTTCTTCCTCAAGTGGAAACCTGAGCAGCAGAACAGGGAACTGCAGAGTGAGGCGTGAGCCCAATGCCCCCCTTGGCTGATGGTGCTTAGTGTGGGGGGCCACAGGGTGTCAGTGCATTCCAAAATCTGTGGGGGCACGCAGGGGTTTTGGGGACTGTAGCGATTCCTGTTGCTTTGCATATTGTAAGCCGCGTTTGTGAGCAGCTGCTCTGGTTGCGTTTCCTCCGTGGGAGAGCTCGCGCTGCTCTCTGCNGCAGGGAACTGCAGAGTGAGGCGTGAGCCCAATGCCCCCCTTGGCTGATGGTGCTTAGTGTGGGGGGCCACAGGGTGTCAGTGCATTCCAAAATCTGTGGGGGCACGCAGGGGTTTTGGGGACTGTAGCGATTCCTGTTGCTTTGCATATTGTAAGCCGCGTTTGTGAGCAGCTGCTCTGGTTGCGTTTCCTCCGTGGGAGAGCTCGCGCTGCTCTCTGCTTCCTGGACCGCAGCTCCAGGGCGCGATCCAGCTGTGCCCCAGCTGTGCTGCACGAGCAGCCCGACCCTGCCGGTCTCCACACCGCTCCGAATCGGCCTGCTTGGCCTCTCTAAGGGGATGCTGTGCTTCAGCAAGCCTGGATGGCATTTCCCCATTTATTTTGTTTTCTAATCCTTTCTGGTTTTGAGCTTTTAAGGTGAGCTGTTTTTACGCGTGGGTGTTTTCGTGAAGCCTGCTGTAGCCTTTTCAGTAGGGGAGGAGGGGTTGGCTGCTGCTGGGTTGGGGGTGCCTGCAGGTGCCAGGCCCCCAGGGAGCCGGGCTCTGCGGGTGCTGCTCCGGGCAGACCCACCTCCCCTCCCTGGGCCGTGCCGGCAGCGTGTGGGAGCCTTCCCCAGTCACTGCTCAGGCTAAGTTTAGCCGCAGCCCGTGACCTTCAGGGCTGCCCAGGCTGGGGGTGTGCTGTGACACCTGCCTGCCTGCTCATTCTTTGCAGAAATGGAAGCGTTCTGGCTCATGCGTCTGGACTTACTTCCCCTGCCGCGTCTGCATTTAATAACCTGGGTGTGCTGCTCCTGCTCTGGCTGGCCCGGGGCTTCCTGAGATTTTGTGGTGTGCTGCAGCGGTGCTGGGATCGCACTGCTGGAGAAGCTGCAGGGGCTCAGCCCCAGGCAGGCGAGCCCCGACCAGGCTAGCTGCTGCCCTGCTCGACCCTCCGCAGGTCCAGCCCTGTGCTGCTGGTAGCCCTGCCCGCTGCGCCCCGGCCGCTGCTGGCAAGGACATTGCCTGCCCTTTTCAGCTTAGGGCAGGGTATCATGTCTTAAATTTGTTGCTTATAAATACGTGCTGGCCAGGGATCTTAAAGGCCAGCCGCAATCTGAGCATGTGTTTTGGGACAACCTTATGAGGCCAGTGTGCTGGTGAGCCCCAAGTGCTTGCCCCTTGGATCGGCTCTCCCGGAGGTGGTCGGGGGCACTGGTGCTGTGCCAGCCTTGCGAGCAGGGCTCGAGCAGTGCCATAGCATGCTAGGGAGCAGTAATGCAGCCGTCTGCTTTCAGCTGAGGCAATACTTTGACCTTTGCAGGTCTTTGAACCCCAGCTGAGTCATCGCCAACTTGGTTCAAGATGCCACCAGCCGTCGGAGGCCCTGTGGGATACACTCCTCCTGAAGGAGGATGGGGATGGGCCGTGGTCATCGGAGCCTTCATCTCCATTGGGTTTTCCTATGCCTTCCCCAAATCCATCACTGTGTTCTTCAAAGAGATTGAGGTCATCTTCAACGCATCCAGCAGCAAAGTCTCATGGATCTCTTCCATCATGCTGGCTGTCATGTATGCAGGAGGTAAGTGGACTGGAGGCAGCAGTACAAGTGCTCATGCATTGCAGTACTGGATGCGTCTTTCCTGCTGGGTCTGACGATTCGCACCTTGCTGTAGTGATGACAACCAGAACTTTGCTAAAAGTTGTAATTCTCCCCTTACGTGAGAGCAAAACTTACCTTAGTGAGTTTGCTTGAAGGAGGTTGCTCAAAAAGTTCTGTTTAATGCCCAGAATGCAAAAACCGGGTTAATCTGTCCTTCTCTGCAAAGCTGTAAGTAAAATCTTTCCGGGGAATTACAACTTGTGTAATTCTGCCCTTGTCCTTGTTACAGTGCGCTGTGGATTCTGTGTCTGCTTCCAGCGCCTGTCAAAGGACAGGGGAGCTGCTGTGCCATGCATAGGAGCCCTGCTCTTTCTTTTACATAAGGGGTCTCTTTCTTACATCAAATTTTTATTTTACTTTTTTAGTCCAGCAAACAGTGACTGTATCTAGAGATCTGTCCCCGGTTTCAGGTCAGCTTCAATGGCTCATCTGTGCTCTGGAGTGCGCTGAAACCTGGTGCTGCCTGTTCTTCCTTGCTGGTGCTGAGCAGTGCTGCAGGCAGCTTGTGCTGTTGGAGGGTGGCAGTGTGCGCTGGAAGTACAGAGGCATGCGCCGAATAAAGCAAAACTACTGAAACTGAAGGAGTTCCCCTCCCCCATCCTTCAGAAACTGCTTCTGGAGTCTTTTAATCCCCAAGCTGTGTGCTTTAAGCTTGTCTTCAACCAGCGAGGAGCAGGCAGAGCACTCCCTGCAGGGCAATACGCTCCTGGCCCTCGCCTCGCCATCTCCAAACCCCAGTGTCTTGTACCTGCCTGCAAACGCAGCTTTGCACTGGGTTGCTTGGCTGAAAAACTCTTTTGGGGAGCCTGCTGTTGTGTCCACTTCAGAGGCGAATTGGAGCTTGTGCCACTGCCATCCCCAGCTGGCCACCCGCCTGCGTCCCCGCTGCATTTGTGCATCGAAAGGAGCTGACGTCAGTCCCCGGCTAAGCACGAGGCTTCTCCTTTGGGGGAACAGGCTCTGCTTTGTCCTCGCTCAGCTAGCGAAGCGACCAGCACATTTCCCTGCTCCGACATTATAACAAGCTTGTAAACCGTGTAACTGCCTTAATGAGACTCAATCTGGGCCATTCCTTCTCTCCTAATAGCTCAGAGCTGGTTCCTCTGGGTGCCCTGGGGGCAGCACAGCCTGGAGCTGCCCGGCAGCTGGGGTGAGAGCTCTCTCCTCCAGTCCTGGGGTCATCCCCTTGTCCCCCTCCCTCCATGCTGACAGTCTCTCCTGCTCCCCTGGAACTGTTGCTGTTAAATCCCAGAAGCTTGCCTGTCTTGAACTGCTTGCCAGTAAGCTGCTGGCAGGGGTGCTGAAGGTACCCCAAACCTGCCCAGGTGCCTCCCCCGGCTGCCGGGGCACGGGAACATGCTGCCGCCTCACTCGCTTGTTCAGAGCTCCTGCAGCCTGAGCGCAGACCCTTTGCGGGTGTGAAGTGTGCTGGAGCGGCCACTGTGTACATCCTACCCTCTCCGTCCCCAGGGCACCTTCCTGCAGGAACTGTGTGCTTGCCTGGAGGCAAAAGAAGTAGCTCATGCTCTGGCAAAATGTTCTGGGCTGACAGTCTTGCAGAGCTGGGGTAGCTCCTGTCCCGGGCAGGGCTGAGGGCGGTGGAGCAGCATGTCCCGCAGCCGCCCTGCGCAGTCACCGTCAGGGTATGTGAACGTAATGATCTTGAATGCCCCTTTCTCAGCTCCACGTTAGGGCTGGGGAGGGCTCTGGTTCCATTACTTAAACTTTTTTTTCACAGCATGAATAATCAAAATAGATCAGCTAACATTTGGTCAGAAATGCTTCATGTGAATCTATAAAACAGGAGTGGGTATGAATTTTTCTTAAAAAAAAAAAAAAAAAGGGGGGGGGGGGGGTGTGTGGAAATCGCCACCAGGGTGCATGGTGCTGCCCAGCCAGGTGCCTTCCTGCTAGCCGCCCTTGGAGCCTGCCGCTCTGGGCTGCAGTTCCTGGAAGAAAGGCCACTGCTGCCTTTAGACTCTGTCCATGGGCATCATGTTTGCCGAGTTCAAGGTACAGGTTTTGCAAAGTACTGAGCTCTCAGCAGGGAAGCGTGTGGGCCCTGGGGTGGTGTGACAGCCCTCGGGTGCTGCTGCCGCCTCTCATGGGACTGGGGCTGTGCCCCTTCCCGATGCCGGTGGTACCAGGTTGGAGCCGCTGGCGCAGGCGGCTCCGGCTGGCAGGTAGGCACCACACCAGCTGCGGAGAGCGGGATGCCGCGGGGCTGGGGGCAGCCTCTGCGGCAGCAGGGCTTCTGTAACCTTCTCTGGGCTTTGTTTAAACTGGGGAAAAAGGTCAAGTAGTGTCTGAGGACCCATGAATAACATGTTGACAACCTTGCTATCTGTTAATGGCAAAACTAGGTCTGTTAATATTCAATGGATGTTCATTCAGCTTATTTAAATACATTTTAGTATCTGTAGAGCATGCTTCACAGTATCTAATCACTGTTTGCTTTGGATTAAAGCTTCTGATAATGAAGCACTTGAAGAGCGGGCGTGCGGAGCAATTGGGCTCTTCCTACCATGGGGTAGCAGTGAAAGCAGAAGCACTCCTCCCGCCCCCCACCCCGGGGTGGCACGGTGCTGCTCCTTCTGTGAGCCCTCGGGGAGCTTTGCCTGCACCCATAGAAACTTGTTTCTTTGCAGCTTTGGTCTCCACCAGAACCCTCTCGCTGGAGATGGGCAGTTGCTGCGCGCTTGCTTTGCAGACCCCAGCCTGTGGTGGGCAGGCGGGTGGCCATGGGCAGGGCAGAGCCCCCAGAGCAGAACACTGTGCAGGGCAGGTGGCTTCACCCTGTCCCAAACCCCTGTCCCTGGGGGTGGCTGGTGCCCTGGCAGCTCCTGCCTTAACCCACAGAAGGCTTAGGGAAGTCACAGGTTTCTGCAGCCATAAACAGCCTCTGGCACTTGGCAGAAGCTGCAGCGCGCCGGCACTGGCCGGAGGCTCGCTCCCCCGGCTGGGGTCCTGTGTGTGCTCTAAGCAAACGTCACTCTTATCTCCAGTTGTCTCTGAACCTCCTGTCGTTTCCCCTTACCCCAGTTCCCTTGCTGGGTGAAGTGTCAATGTGTGAAAGCTGGAAGCCTGCGACGATAAACCTCCTGTGTACTTGTGTGCATCTGTCTTGTCTCTTGTGCAAGGATAACGCATCTCTGGGCATATCTCCTTCAACTTCCTAGGTCCCATCAGCAGTATCCTGGTGAATAAATACGGCAGCCGGCCCATCATGATTGCTGGTGGCTGCCTCTCGGGGTGCGGGCTAATTGCAGCCTCTTTCTGCAACACAGTGGAGGAGCTCTACTTCTGCGTGGGTGTTGTAGGGGGTAAGTGATGGCTCTCCCTAATGGGGCTGCAACAGAGGTAAGGCCTTTCCTGAGGCAGCAAGAAAAGCAACTTAAACATGGTCATTATTAGGGAAAGTCTATGATTAATTTGCATAGATGCTGGTTCCTGTTATATATTCAAATAAGAGATGGCCCCAGTGACATAACGTGGGGAGATCGTACTAGTGACTGTACACAGGACTAGTATTTGGTACTGAGAACAGGGTATCCGTTGTTCCTGCCCCAGTTAGGGTTGTGCCCCTCCAGTCGGCGTAAGCTCTGTCATGAGCCAGGCTGTGTGGCTTCGCTGCTGCCCTGGCGCCTCGTCCCAAGCCGGCAGCGGGGGGCCGAGTGCTCCCGGTGCAATCGGGAAGTTAATACAGCCGAAATGAGCTGTGAAACCCCCAGAACTGAAACCCCCCTCTCTTGCTCATCCCACCAGCCCTTCTGCCAGTACTGCTGGCTTGTGGGGGTGGTCGAGCTCTGAGCCCCTCGTCTCCCCTCTCCTTCAGGCCTTGGACTCGCGTTTAACTTGAACCCAGCTTTAACTATGATCGGCAAGTACTTCTACAAGAAGCGTCCCCTGGCCAACGGGCTGGCAATGGCAGGCAGCCCCGTGTTCCTCTCCACCCTGGCGCCTGTCAACCAGCTCTTCTTTGGCATATTTGGCTGGCGTGGCAGCTTCCTCATCCTCGGTGGTCTCTTGCTGAACTGCTGCGTTGCTGGATCCCTGATGCGGCCCATAGGCCCCAAGCCAGATCAGCTGAAGAAAGAGGTCACCAAGGAGGTGCTGCAGGAAGCTGGGAAGGCAGTGAAAAAGGACGACGGTGACACCAGCATGGACCTCATCGGCGGGAAGACCAAGGAACAGAAGACAACACTTTTCCAGACAATCAACAAGTTCTTGGACCTGTCCCTGTTCACACACAGGGGCTTCCTGCTCTATCTGTCGGGCAATGTGATCATGTTCTTTGGGCTGTTCACTCCCCTGGTCTTCCTCAGCAATTACGCGAAGAGCAAGAAGATAGCTAACGAGGCTGCAGCCTTCCTGCTCTCCATCCTGGCCTTCGTAGACATGGTGGCCAGACCTTCCATGGGACTGGTGGCAAACACCAAGTGGATCAGACCCAGAGTCCAGTATTTCTTTGCCATCTCTGTGATTTACAATGGGGTGTGCCACCTCCTGGCCCCCATGTCCAGTACCTATGCTGGCTTCTGCATTTATGCTGGCTTCTTTGGCTTTGCTTTCGGCTGGCTGAGCTCAGTCCTGTTTGAGACCCTGATGGACCTGGTAGGAGCGCAGCGGTTCTCCAGCGCTGTCGGCCTGGTGACCATCGTGGAGTGCTGCCCTGTGCTTCTGGGACCCCCTCTGCTAGGTAGGGTGTGCTGTGCCTGGGGAGCTCTGCCTGTCCTTGCTGAGCGGTGGTGGGTCCCCCCGCGCCGTGGGCAGCCCTTGGCAGGGTCGGGCAAGGGGGGAGAGCACTGGCCCCGAGGCATCTGAGGGATGGCCGAGAAAGTGGGGGCTGAGCCCCTGGTGCAGGGTGGGGGAGCAGGGGCTGGAGGAATAAAGGCTGGAAGCTGAGGGTGATGGGCTTGGGCTGCTCTGGGAACATCTCCACAACCTGGAGCAGTTCTGGGGGTGTCTTGCTAAGCTGTCCCCCTCTGTCCTTCAGGGAAGCTCAACGACATGTATGGTGACTACAAGTACACGTACTGGGCCTGCGGGGTTATCCTCATCGTGTCTGGGATCTACCTCTTCATCGGGATGGGCATCAACTACCGCCTGGTGGCAAAGGAGCAGAAGGCAGAGGAGAAGGCGAGGAATGAAGGGAAGGAGGAGGAGACCAACATCGATGAGGCCGAGAAGCAGAAAGAAGCAAACAACGATGTGGCCCCCTCGCCTCAGAAGAGCGCGGAGGATGGTGTCAAAGAGGAGGAGAGCCACATGTGAGGGACTGGTCTCAATCCCAGAGTGTTCGGGGAAGTGCTGCTGCCCTTGTGCGGCGGCTGGGACAGTGCTCCGCTGGCGCTGGGCGGCCGTGAGAAGTGTTTAAACCAGGTGTTCATTTTTAACCAGGCTCTGAGTTGCCTTTCCATCTGTGTTCAACAAAGGTAACAGGGCTACACACGCAGTATCCTCGTGTGTCGGGGGGCAGGGGGGCTTTTTATACTCTGGCTTTTTAACAGTAACATGAATGTACTAATATGTGCCTTACAGTCTTCATATCTAGCTGAATCTGGACAAGCCTTAATTCTAAACCGTGCTTTAGCTCTGTATTCTGCTCGGGGTGGGGAGGGGGTGTGTGTATGTGTTTTGGGGAGTTTTGTTGTTAAAAAGCCATAAAAAGCAGGATACTGGATTTGTTGAAGCACGATGGGCTTCAGGGCTGGCCCCGGATGAATACTGCTTCACACGCTTCTTACCGCAGGCCCTCCACGGAGGGGGAGGTCCGGGCACGGGGCAGGGTGGTCTTTGGCTCCTGTGCCCGGTGCCTCCTGGCTCTGTAGGTGGTGTTTAGGTATGTTTTGAAAACACTTTAGCTACTGTAGTTCTTAAATTCCTCTTTTGTAGTTGTGTTCTCATGGGATATTTGGGTTGGAGGAAGATGGCTGTGGTTCAGGTTGGGCAACGTCGCCCGCTCTGGGGCTGTGGCAGCCCCCGTGCGCCCGGCCCCTGCAGCCGAGCCCTTTGTGGGGAGGGCTGGGGTTCCCCCTGCCCCCCGACTCTGCCCTAGTGGTGCCTCTTCTCAGACGGACGCTGGGTGACGTGAAATGGGTGTGAATGCGGGGCTTGGCTGGTGGTGCTGGGTCAGGGTGCTGGCCTCGGTACCCTTGCAGGGCGGGTTTCCACCGGAGCATCCCTGCGCTGATCAGTCCCACCCAGATGGGTCCTCCGGGTGCCTGACCCTGGACAGAGCAGTGAGGCCAGTGGAGATGGTACATCCCTGAGACAGGCCTTCTGCTTTCGCTCTTATCTCTTAGAGAAACCTCTTTTACTTGCTTCTGTTCAACTGAGATCTTAAGGTGGTGGATGCCTAACCACTCACATCTAGGACATGTGGGGGAGGAAAGAATTTGTACGTATTTATTTTTTATTTTTTAGTGCTGGAAAATATCTCAACATACGTGGAGCAGGTTAATGGCTCTCAAGTTCTGGTAAATGTTGATCAGAAATAATGTAAGAAGCTGAGGGGTTGTTTGTTTTTCAAATAAACTTGGGTTTTTTTACAATTTACCCATCAAATGTTGAACTTCTTTCCTAGAATTGCACTTCTGTGTGCCAGACGACATGTATTTTGGGTCAGTGTTGGGGAGGGGTGGTGGGGCTGTGGCAGAGCCTGGGTCTCCAGCACCCCAAGGCTGCTGCTGAGCGGGTCCCACCGACTGTGGAAGCTGCTCCCCATTGAGATGCTCCTTCCCCGCCTCTTCTCACCCCCTCAGCTGCAAGAGGAGGCTTTGGCTGAGGTTTGGGATGCCCACAGCTGACTCTCCTCATGCACTCTGGTTTTAGAAACATTTTCTGTTCCCCTGCCTGTCTTTCCAGGACGCCTGTGGAAGCCTCGAGATCCCCTTCATTGCAAGGGGGATGGATGTGCACCAAAATGCCTGCTTCACGGGTTACAGGCAGACTCCCCTGCTGCCTGTCTGCCCCCACCGCCTCCCTCTGAGCTGAGCGGGGCCACTGCTGTGTGCAGCCGAGGAGTCTCCTGCCTGCGGGCCTGGCACTGAAACCGGACAAGGGGGTGAACGGAGGGCGTCCTGCCTGAGCTGCCCCAGGGAGCCCGGAGCCCCTGGCAGGGTCAGGCCCTGCACTGTGGCTGCTCTCCTCGTGCTCCCTCGGCTGCAGGGCTGCTTTGGGCTTCATCTTGGTCCAAATCTCACAGAAAGCAGGCCAGGATGTTTTCATGCTGTAGAGTAACTTTATAAAGGCAACGGAGTATTTTGTACAGAAGGATTTTGTTGTACAGTGCTGAGCTGTGGTACTGTAAAGCCAAGTGACTGTTCTCATGAATGGTGTCTGCTGTAGCTGCAGTAATGGGTTCACATCGCAATAAATCAACCCTGAGGAGCTGCCCCTGCTCTGTAGGTACGGACAAGCCCAGCGCTGCTCTGCTCCCCGCGTACGGGTTCAATGGGGCCGAGCCTGCCTGCGGGCCGGTCGCTGGGCTGTTCTGGGCAGGGGGCTGCAGTGGTGGGGGCCACCGAGCACTGCCCGTGCCGGCGCCAAGAGGAGCCTCGGTCCTCTGCAGTGAGAAGTCCTCAGCCGCAGCCTCCCCCGGGCAGGGGCTCTCCTCTCTGCCCTGGGCTGACGCAGGTGTTACCGTAACCCGCGCTGCTTGGGAGAGGCTCACGCAGCTGGGATGGCGTGTCAACAACCCCTTCTAAGGAGAAAAAAAAATGTTTAAATCATTTCCTGCTGCTTGGACTTGGCTGCCCGGGAACATTTCTGTAGTAAATTCCCTATTGTTTTCTAAGGGTGGCCTCTGTGCCCTTTTCACTCTAGCGTGCTGCCTGGAGCTGGGCGTTAGACCTGCTTTGGCTGCCTGTCCTGTCCAGGACCTCCCGCGGGACTGCTCTGAGGATCCACTACTGTGGAAGTGCAAGAGGAAGGGGGGTATGTGTGGAGGGGGTGTCAGGAGCAGAAACTTGCTCTCTATTAGGCTATAACGTGACTCAGGCTGCAAGTCGTATAATTGCCCTGCTTGTAAGGGCAGAGCCCAGGGCCCCTCGCTGCGTGCCGTGGTGGGGCTGGCACCCAGAGCACGGGCTCTGCCCTGCAGCAAGCCTCTCCTCTCACGGCAGCCTGGCCGCGCAGGGGCTGTCTCTGCCCCGTTCCTCCCTCGTGGCTCGGCTCGCAGAGGGAGCAGGGCTATATTTAGTCATGTCCCTGCGAGTAAAGGTGGCTGCGGCGCTGGGAAGTACAAGAGCGGCGCTCGGCTCCCAGAGCCCCTCACTGTTACCTACCTGTAAAGCAGGAGCTATAATAAGCCATGGGGCATGGTGTAACTGGTGGGAGCCCTGGCTTTTGCCATAGTGATGGGTGAGGGATGCTCAAACCAGCCCTTGGTGCCTTCAGGGAGGTGCTGCTCTGTGAGAGCCTGTGTTGCGGGGATATCCCTTGGGGCTGAACCCAGGGGACCGCTGAACCACGCTGGGCTGGGACCTGCTGAGATGACGCCTCTGCAAAGGGACGTGGTGCTTCCCCGCTCCCCAGGCGAGAGGTCCCGGTGCCAGCGGGCGAGCAGCGCGGGCATGGCCGGCCAGCTCCCTGAGGTATTGCACAGATTTCCTTTGCGCACTCCGCCAGGCCGCCTTCCTTCCTCCTGGGGGGAGCAAAATAAAATTCTCTTCATAGCAGGCAGAATTGAGGAAATACTTGGGAGTTAATTCCCGTGCAGTTTGTTTTCCCAAGAATCTAAGGTTGCCGGCCAGAAATGCTCGGCAGCGGCTGGGAGGGGCTGAGGGGTTCCCGGAGGAGCCGGCAGTCGTTCCAGCCGCCGTCCGGGAAGCGGTGCCAGCTGCTGACCGCTGGCAGCAGCCCCGGCTGGCTGACGGGGTGAGCAGGCAGACCCCGGCTGCGGGCTGCACCCTTCCTTTCTTCCCTGTTTTAGGGAATTTGGGGGATGTGGGTGAACCCCTGTGGGTGCAGGGGCTGGGGAGCTGCTCCCACCTCTGCCCCGGCGTTGGGGTGTCCTCCACTTGCCCACGGCCTCACTGGGGACTGGCCAAGCGCACCGCTGGTGCCCTGGGCCCGTTGCCCCTTTCTGAGGGGCAGGAAGCTCCTGCCATGATGCCAGCGGTACCGTGAAGGGCCAGGGCAGGCAGGGGAAAGGGCAGTCCTGCATGCATAGATGCTCCTGGCCTCCCGAAACGGCCTAATCCTCCCCACAATGCGGCCCAATCCCCTTCCCCTGAGGGGGCAGCCCGCCGCAGAGCGCATTCATGTGACAAGCATGAGGAGGGGATCTGGGTCCCTGCCTGGCTCCCGCTCCGCCCGGGGAGTTTATTCAGGATTTTTTGGGAGCTTTGGGTTCTGCTGAGTGCGCAGCTCTGGCCGAGCGGTCGGGACTGCTGCTCTGCAAACAGCCGCTGCCGTTCCCAGCCGCCCGCGAAGGCGCTGGCCGGGGCGATGCTGAGGCGAGTGCTGTGCCAGGGAAGGGAGGGAGCAGCGGGGAAAGACGACTGTCCCGTGGCCGGGGCTGCCCGGCCGGGCGTGCAGAGCCTGGGCTCGGCTGCGGCAGGAGGCAGCGGGTGACCACCCTGGCTGGGAGAGGGGCAAGGAGAAGCGGTGGGGTGGCCGCTGCTGGCTGCCACTTTCCCGCTGCAGGTGGGTGCGTGGGAATGACCACAGCCCCGCAGCGCCCACCTCCGCTCCCGCAGAGGCTTTCAGATGAACTGTGGCCGCAGGCGCTTCCTCCAGCAGCAGCCAAACACCCCAGCTTGCAGCTGAGGAGCAGGAGGATCCCACAGGAACAACTCATGGCCCTCGGGGAAGCCTTCCTCCTCCTCTTTCTCCTCAGGCCACCCACAGGACAGAGTGCTCTGCCTGCCTGCACTCGCACCACGAGCGCCCCGGTTCAGCCCCAAGGCTGGCCCGGACCCCCCAGCCCTGCACGGGGGAGATGGGCAGGACCGGGCAGAGGGCTGCGCTCAGCCTTCGCTGCCTGCTCCGGACTCTGCAGGGAAAGCAACAGCCCCTTAATGCACGAGCAAAGCAGTATTAGAGGAGACAGATAATCAATTGCTACAAGATGATCATCAATTATTTTCACTGCACTTTATATTCTGTTAATGAGAGCCCTTTGCCGGTGTCACGGAGCCATTACGGGGGAGGTGAGTGATGCTCGGCTGCTGCATGGCAGTGAGAGGTGACCGCAGGGCGCCGCGCATGCCCCGGGGTGGTTCCCACGGGGCAGATGGGCTGTGCTCACTGCAAACACTGCCAAGGACAATCTGCTGCACTTTGGCCGGGGTTTTTCTCTGGATGGACCCGAGACCTTTGCCCTGCTTCATGCAAATTGTGGTGTCCTCGTGTTACAGGCAGGGCCTGGAGAACAGCCCCAAGGTCCGGAGGCACGTGGTGCTGCCCGGCCAGGAGCTGGGACGCTGCAGCTGGGGTGCCTGCGCGGTGCTTGGGGTGGCTCTGGACCAGCGAGGCAGAGGAGGGGTTTGTGCAAAAAGCCGGCTGGAGGCACATGGCGGGTCGGCTGGTCCTGTCTGCGCTGCGTGCTGCGCTTATGCGCGGTGGGAAGAGGCTGCACCGGCCCCATGATGGGCCCAGACACGTCCTGAGCACTCCAGGTTTCTGTGGTGCTGGCTGACGGCTGCTGCGCTGGCAGCCGGGAGGTGCCCGCAGCTGCCGGGGCCGGTGCTTTGGCCAAATGCCCATCTGTGCCCGGAGCCGTGGCCCGGTGTGTGGCGGAGGGAGGGAGGGGAGATACTTGTGGCCACCCTGGACCCTGCCGGGCCCAGCAGGAGGGAGCCGCAAGGCTGGCTTCCCCGGGTGCACGGGGACGAGCTGATTTACTCGGCTGTAAATCAGCAGAGCCTCTTGGGGCTGCTGTGCATCGTCTGCTCATCCCTCTTGGGCTGTCAGCATCTCAACGGTGGCTTTTATTGCCATGCTGCACTATGATGTTTCTCTGTGACTTGATATGAATTTAATTATTACTATTAATCATGAGAAGGGGCTGTGCTGGTGGCTTGCAGAGCCAGCCACCAAGATTTACAGCCAGAGCAGCTGGTCGCTGGTAGAATTAGGGCCGGGGCAGAGCATCATGACCCGCACTGGGGATGGCTCCGGGCTCAGCTACCTCAGGACCACCATCTGCCACAGCAAGGGCAAAGGCTTGGTCCCAGCACGGTGCAGCACGAACCCCTGCTCCTCCAGGAGCTCCGAGCCAGGCCTGTTGCTGGCCCTGCTTCCCATACGACGGATGCTGCATGGTGCCGAAACACCCATCTCAACACATGGCCCTGGAGCCTGGGAGAAATGCTTCTTGCGTGAGAACGGGCGAAGCGTCAGTGCTGCAGCGAGCAGGAACCATCCCCACATGTGGTGGGGGCCGCGGTCGTCCATCAGCCGCGGAGCAGAGGGATGGGGCTGTGGGGCTGGGGCCATGGCTTTGCCAGGGGGCCGCTCGGGGCTCGCGGAGGCATTGGGCAGCCAGTGCTCCGGGCAGGGGCCAGCCAGGCTCCTGCACCGCACTGCAGCATTCCCGGGTGGGCGGGAGCCAGCCCAAGGAAGGGGCAAACCCACCACCCAAGTCAGTGCGGGGAGGTGGCCTCTGTGCCGCTGCGAGACGTGCAGGCGGGAGGCTGCTCGTAGGCAGGAGCGGCTTGCAGGCGGGAGGCTGCTGGGAGGCCCTTGCCTCGCCATGCACAGGCTGCACAGGCAGTCCAGCGCCGGATCCAGCTGCATGAGCACCCTCTCGTGGCAACCCCCCCCCNGCATGCCCACCCGCGCCCCGTGTCACCAGCGTGCCCCACAGCCCACCAGCACCCCGGGGGCCGGAGGCTGCACCTGGGCAGCTCCCCCGGCTCTAAGGTCCCTGCTGGAGCCCGGCCCTGCAGCGGGCGGGCGAGGCGGCTTCTGCCAGCGGTGGGGACACGGTGCTGGCAGGGCATGGGGAGCCCGGTGCGTTCAGGGGGTGTGGGGCGGGAGCCAGGGGCTGCGGGCTGGGGTGCGGGCAGGGCCGTGCCGAGTTCACCCAGCCTGCCTGCACCTGCGGCTCCAGGCAGGAGAGCTGGGAATAATTGCACTAGGAAAAGATTAACACTGAGTAAATCAAAACAGTATGATCCTGGCCACGATTAACAAAGTATTAATTAATTGCGTACCCACAGAAAAAAAGATAGCTAATTACCTTCTATGGAAAATTAGGGGGGAAAAGACAGAAAATGAAACATGTTTAAAATTTAATTAGAGGCTGCATGTTGTGCATAAGAATGAACCTGTTTTTGTGAATGTAATTGTTTGCAATTACAGATCAGTGTCTCGTTTTCATCTCCTCCGCATCAGGCAGTGAGCTGCATCCCTCTTCCAGCCGTGCTGGTCTCCCACCTCCCCTCCGCCCCATCCCTGCTGCCGGCGTGGCCGAGGCGCGGGGATGCAGCGCGGTGTGGCAGCGGCTCCTCAGCCGAGAGCCCGAGCTGCTCCTGCGGTGCGGGTGCTGAGCCCAAGCCCCCCGCTGACCCCTCGGGCGCTCCCCTTCCTTTGATGTCTGTCTTGGGAGCGCCCGCAGCCCGCAGACAATGAAACGGTAAAGCTAACCAGGCTTTGAACTGCAATAAACCGTGTGAAAATGGAATCAATTCTGCAGTCGGATGACTCAGTAATGAAGAGTCAAGTCCCACACTGCGTTGTGTCACATCTCTGATATCTTCATTGCTTTTATCTGCGTGGAGGGAGCAGATTTACCTGGCTTTCAACTGAGACTGCAGCAAACGGGCTGGTGATTATCCCCTTGCCAGAGACATCCCAGAGGTTAATCCCTTGATCCACCCCAGCTCCCCAGAGCAGGAGGGAAAGCTGCTGGCGGAGAGCTCGGTCCTGCACCGTCAGCGGGCGCTGCAGGAGCATCGCCAGCCATCCCCAGCTGCAGGACCCCAGCTCTGCCAGCACATACGTGCAGCCTGGCACTGGTGCCCGTGGCAGAGCAGCAGGGCGGCTGGAGCAGCCTGAGGGGCACCCAGCAGGCTTTGGAGCCATTTGTGCCCAGCCGGAGCGTGGCCTGGGCAGAGCTGGGAGCAGCGCTGGGCTCCCCATGAGGCGAGGGGGGCTTGCGGGGCTGTGCAGGACATCACAGCTGGTGATGGGGCTTTGGGCTGGGGCCGGGGCCAGAGCAGGAGCAGGGAGCGGAGCAGTGAGGGACTAATACGTTAGTAACATTTTAAAATAATAGAAGAACTTCTGCTACTAAATCCGGTCAGCCCCAAGCTTAGGAAGTGGCTGAGAAGCCATTCAGGACACCATGTCCCGGCACGAACCCTGGCCTGGCGCCAGGCACTGTCCCAAACCACTTCTATCCTCTGGAAAGCTAAAGGGGAAAAGCCACATGTGGCCGCAGTCCCAGTCCCCAGCAAAGGCACTCGGGCAGCCCCAGCTCTGAGCCCGCCCGTGACGTGTAAACACGTTTACACTGCATCAGCCCCTTCAAAGTGCATCCTCACCAAACGTGCAGCTCTGTGGCTCTGAAACCAGCAGCTCTCAGCAGCCTGTGCTGGCCAGATTGCACGGAAGAGCTCAGGGAACAGTTTAAAATGTCTATAAAACAATTTAGGAGCTTCTGTTCCAAGTTTATTCCCACACAAAGGGAAGGAACAGTAAAACGGGGTGATTTGCTCAGCAGCAGCCAGCTGTGACCAGCAGTGCTGGTCCCAGCCCGCATGGGTGGGAGCGATGCCTCGCTGGGAAACGGGGCCCCCGTCGGCACTGCCCGCCACTCGGGGCAGCTGGGACCACTTGGCTTCACCGTCGGGACGAGGTGCCCATCAGTGGCCACGTTTCCCAGGCCTCAGCCGTGGCCGTCGCTGCTTTCGAAGGTGCGGTGCAGCCTTTGAAGCCTTGCCTGCAGCAGCCCTGGGTCTGCGCTGCGCGGCGCCAGGCACTGCGGCACGGCCCCATCCTTCGGAGGCAGGTGGCAGATACTGGGGCACCGTCGTTGCTCTGTGGCACATCTTGTGTCAAAGCCGGTAAGAGCTCCCATTAGCTGAAGCTACAGTTTTGTCCTGTTCTAAAAACAACATCTTATCAGGTTTGACTTTAAGTATGTAATGAATAGCATACAAGTAAGAACAAACCTAATTATGAAATACACTTGTGCTAATAACTGCTTTTGAGACCATATGGGGATCTAATACACACCAAATAAAAGGCAAAGTAAGCCATTATCTTGAAATGTCTGGTTCTTGCTCAGCCAAACACTATGAAATCATTATGTTTAATTATGGGATATCACTCTGGAATACCAGCTTACTAATTATTTATAATGGTTTCTGAATGCACATTATAATCTCCTGGACAAGTCACTGACAGTCACCGCGGGTGGCTGCAGCCCATAGTGCTTTCCTGTGGCCGGGCACCGTTTCTCCCAGGCATTAATGGTGCCTCGTTTTATGATCCAGCAGGCTCAGAGGCCCCTGTTCTGCCAGGACACTGCCGCAGCAGGGACGGCTTTTGCTTCCTTTTCTCCCTGTGACACGCCGGGGTGCTGGCCGTGCACCCACAGCTTCCCCGAGTGCAGCCCGAAGGGCCCCGTCCCCCCATCCCGCGACTGGGGGAAGCAGCGGGACGAAGCGGGACAGGGTATGGCCCGGCAGCTGCGGCAGAGCCGTCCGCTCTGGGCACACGTGCCGGGGGCTGCAGAGCCGCTGGTTCGTGGGAAGCCTGTGCTCGTGCGTTTATGAGGCGGCTGCGCGGGAGAACAGTGGGGACAGCCGCGCACCCCGTCTGCCAGCCTGCCCGTGTTCCCGCCGTGGCGGTGGGTGCGTGGCGCGGGGGCAGAGCCCATCATGGCCATCAGCCCATCATGGCCATCACCCCTCCCCAGCGCTCGACCTGCTGCCCGGCATTTCTGCTCCCTTGCAGACCGTAAGCTCTTCCTCACCAGGGTCTCTCCTGCCCACCATCCCGCACCCCGGGAAGCCTCGTTAGTGCTAATTGTCGAGGGAGTCCCAGGAGGGTGCTGGGGGCTGGTGGCCCCTGGCAGGCAGGGCACCGCGCGGGTGGGCAGAGGAGCATCTCCACAGCGGTAAGGGGGAACAAGGACACAAGGACTCCCCCACTCCCGAAATTGCTCCTTGATGGCATCGCCGCACTAATGGCAAAGTGAAGAGTCCCTGCGTTGGCCACCTGCTTTTCAGCTCGGCGGGTGAAAGGGAAAGGCCCCATTTGCTGCGTTGGCTGTCCAGGTGGGTGCTGGCTGGAGCCAGGGTCCTGGCAGGGTCCAGCCGGGGCACACGGGTGCTCGGCCCCTGCCTCCGTCCCCCTCATCCCCTGTCCCCCTCATCCTCTCATCCCTCATCCCCCATCCCCTCATCCTCCATCCCCTCATCCCCCATCCCGTCATCCCTCCATCCCTCATCCCCCATCCCCTCATCCCCCATC
>VZTV01018509.1:24080-39411 GCA_013400875.1 Anhinga rufa
GGTCCCCCCCCAGCCCGGGCCGGGGCGCTCGGGGCCTGCCGCGGGCGGCCGGGGGCCACCAGGCCCTCGGGAAGCGGGGCTGCGCTCTGGAGCTGCCACTCGCCGGCTGGAGCGCGCTGCTCGCCGCACTCCTCTGGCTAATGCGTTGCTGTTAGAGGTGACGGACGGCTTTTCTTTAGCCATGAAATTTAAAAAAAACACCAACAAAAAGCAGGGAAAATAGGTACCAGCGCTCTCAGCGTGTCTCCATGGAAGTAGAACAAGTAGGATTAATGCACAGCATGGTCGAATAAAGAAGTGCCGTTTTCAATGACTTAAGAGGGACAAGAAAGGAGGAATGAAAGCAAAGCGTGGGAGGGGAGTGGAATTAGACCTCACCGGGACAGAATGCAGAGGAGCTGAGAGCGAGGGCTCCTCTGAGCATCTCATTGAGGTGACCTTCACCTGCGGAGCCGAGGGGAAAACTCACGGTGCTCGACACTGCTGTTCTGCAGCCTCTCCTCGGGAGCCCGGGGCGAGAGCAGGACGGGACGGGGGTGGCTGTGCTGCGCCGGCCCCGACGCTGGTGAGAATTAACATTTCGGCAAGGCAGGAAACCCAGCCACTGCCACGAGAGGACCTGAGCACGCAGCTCGCATCACTTGGCGCACACAGGGTTACCTAATTTACTGGATTTATGACCTCCAGTGCTTCCCATGTTTTCTCTACCCTCTCCTATTAGTCAATAAGCCATTATCATAACCCTTAGGAAATGATTTATAGATTGTATCTTCCGTTTCCATCTTGGAAACAGTATTCGCCTGCATCGCAGCTTGCTCTAGAGCCTCTGGGCTGTGAGGATGAATAGAGACAATGTGTGCCACCTCGGAGGAGAAGGGGCGGCACGGCTGCCTGCCCGGCGATGAAGACATCCCGCCCCGGTGTCCCTGCGCAGCGCCAAGCCTCAGCCCCCCACTCCCGCCTAGGCCGGCTGTGCGGGGGCTGCGGCCCCCAGCGTGGTGGGGAACGGGCTGGGCTGGAGAGCGGCCCGCAGGAGCAGGAGGCAAAGCTCCAGTAGCCCAAGCACTGCTGGCCACTGGGCTACTGGGCTGTACAAAGGCATTTTCCTGGCACTGTGGCCACCGCCGGCAGTGAGAGCACAGCCGTGAGCTTGCCGTGCCGTCACTTGCAGAGCGTGTTATCTCCAGAATTAATATGCAATCGGCCAGGGGCATGGATTATTATAGCAAAATTATGCAACTAAGTAGGTTGTTAACAAGTTGATTTAAAATTCATAAATGGGTGGGGGGGGGAGATAACAGGGCAGAGAACGGCAGGCTCAAATTAATTTAAACTGTTTGATGAGGAATCAGCAATGTAGGGAATGAGATAGGGAGGAGGATTAAAGGGAGTTCATATTTAAAATCAATTTGAAAGGGTGCCAGAAACTACTCCATTCAGACTCGGTCATTGTGAGCCCTCGTCACTTCTTTCATTAGTTCCAAACTCTTTGGCTGCGATTGCTGGCTCCCCGGCGGGGTGGTGCCTGACCTCCTTCCAGTATCTGCAGAAGGCGCTCACGTCAAACTGCTTCTCTGCCCCCACCTGATGCGCTCGGGACCACGGCGGCCCGGACCCCGTGCCTGGAGGAGTGGTGTGCCCGGAGGAGTGGTACGGTGCAGCCGTGTCTGAAGAGCACCCAGCTGGCATGTACAAGGATGAGAGGCTGGTGGGGAAGAAAGGAGGAGGATGAAGAAGAAAGAGCAGCCGAAGGTGATGGAGAGACAACTCAAGTGACGGTTTTGTGATGCGGAGGAGTGGCTGCTGCAGGAAACGGAGGAGGAAAGAAAATGCAGCTGCATTGCTTATGCCTACAAGTTCTCCACCGTCATCACACGCACTTTCATGGCAGATTTACATAAATAAGGCTTAGAATAACAGGCTAAGGAGCATACCCAGGGATGCCTGTCCTGGCTCAGGACATCCGCAAAGCAGGGTGGAGAAAGCTGCCATCTCTTGGCTTCTGCCTAGCCTATACTGAGAAAGAATCTTGTGCAGTTTTTAAAAATCATTTGCTAAATCAACATCTCTTTTACCCACATGCTGCCTGCGTGTGGGAGCATGAGGCTGCCCATCGCACACCGTCCAGCCCTGGCGTGTCTGCGGCCGCTGTTCAAATGCCGGTCAGGTGAACTACATGGGAGTAATTTTTAAATAACAGGAGAAGTTGTAAGGAAATGGTGTCAGTATTTAAATATAATTGGCTTATGTGGGGCTCAAATTCCCAAAGTATCTGTTTTTTAGTAACAGCAGCATTTTTATGGGCTTAAATGTGAGACCAAAGAACTGTTATGTATTTTAGACAATCAACAGACTACTATACTTCTTCCAAAGTAAATTTGAAATGTAAATCCATACTGTTGTTCGTTATGCACTAATCCAGCTGTACGAGCATAAAGCTCACTGCAACACAGCTTCACTTAATCTATTGTAATACTTTCATTTTAAGCTTTGCAGGGGCAGGGACTTGTCCTGTTCCTCTGCCAGGCCAGGTCGGGGAAGGGGCTCTGCCCCACGCCGGCACCGGAGTGGAGGGATACCGGCGGGATGCTGCATGTGCCCCTGCACGTCCCACGCGAGAGGCAGCTTCCGCGGGCCAGCGGGCGCTGAGCGCTGCAGCCACGACGCCCGTGATCTCAGCCTGGCGCGCCGAGTCCCCGTCCCAAATAAAGACCTGCTCCCAAACCAGGTCCAAACAGGGAGGCGTAAATAAAACCCAATTAAAAATATTCCAGCTTTGTTTTTACTCCCAGTGACTTGTCAGTTTAGCAAACAATGGTGCTTATAACCATTAATCATCTGGGCTCAATTTGTGCTGGCTGACTCATTTACCTCCCAAGCAGGCAGGCCTGCAATACTTTCATTGTGTGTTTAGCTTTACAAATAATTTATCAAACACAACACCCAATTAAATTGCCCTTCTGTATTTGTTAGCCATCATATTGATCTTCTTTTTGCCACCTTTACCGCTAGCTGTGGGCCCCGGGCTTGTTTAATATCATAAATATTATTGCATCTTTCCCTGAAATCCTGCTGATGAGCCTGAGCCTGCACTGAGCGTGGTTTGGACTTGCTCCACACTGCCTGTCCCCAGCTGCAAAGGATATTCCCCTCCCCATCCTTCCCTGGGATGAAATCACAGCTGCCGATCACAGCTGACAGTTCTGCTGCGAGAGGGCAAGAGGATGTGCAGAAATGCAAGGTGTCTCAGCAGCCACATCCAAATCTCTTCACTGCAGAGACGCGCTGGAGCGGGAGGCTCCTCTTTGCTGCCAGGGGACGAGGGCGCACGGGGATGTGCTTACAGCTGGGCTTAGTGGTCGTGGCTGTCCAGTGCTTGCAGAATGATGGGGGATCTCAAAGCATTTCCAAATATTTCCAAGCTTCAGAAACGCGGCAGAGCATGGGTTTATCTTAGTGCGGGGGTTAAATGGCAAAAATGGGAATTAAGTGACTTGCCCTAGGCTACATAATGCATTAAAGGGAGGCTTGAGATTAGAAGGCAGGTGTCCTCGGTCCCTCTTCTCTGCCCTAATCACCAGATAAGGCACCTCCTTTGTCTTTGTAGCCATGAATCTCAATTTAATTAGCTTTATCTCCATATACCTGCTTTATCTCTTTTCCTGCACCTCAGAGGCTATCTTGCCTACTCCTGGGCTGTCTGCGCTCTTTGCAAAGACCATCCTCTTCAGCCCCACGTCAGGCAGGCAATAAAATGTACCCTTTGGGCTAAGGAATATTCTTCCTCATTCACTGACCCTCTAAAGCATTTTGTCTCTATTCCCCACAGAAACCTTCCGAGTAGGAAGAGTTTCCCTCAAAGTGGGGAAGTTTGTAATCCTGTGTAATTTCATGGCTACTTGGAAATAACACATTAAGGGAAAAATCCCATACTGTGCCAAACTATTTGGGAGTGCTGGGTCAATAGCAAAGATAATTAGATGCTAACAGAGTTATTCCACATTGTCCTCTAAATTGTATTAAAGAAATGCTCTGCATCAAAACTAAGTGGGAAAATGCTGCTTAGTCTTTTTTTGTATGCGCAAAGCCACAAACTGACTTTATTTGCTCCTGTCCTCACAGTCCAGCTTCTCTACCTGTTGTTGGAGCCTGGGACGCTGGATGGCCACTCGCCGTCCTGAACCCCCTCTGATCCTGGCCACGCCGCGGGAGCTCGTGGGTATCCGTGGGTCCAGCACCGTGCTGAGCCCATGGGAGACACAGTCTGACACTGGGGGGGGACCTGGGGGAGACAGTGGGGTGGGCTAGAGCAGGGCATCTCCTGCCCAGGCTGCAGCCAGGAGTGCTACCAGGGCTCACGCAGAAGAGTCCATGGCATCTAAATTAATCACTGTATTTATTTACTTAATTAAATTGGAATGATGCCATCAGAGAGTCAGCAGAAAGTGGAATGAAAGTCATAAATAAAAGAGGAAAGTGTAAACTTCAGCAGCGGTCCCACAGGTGAGCGGGGCGCTGGGGGGCTGCAGGGCAGCCCGGGATCCCGGGGCAGCCAGAGACCCCCTGCCAAAGGGACGAGGGAATCTCTGCGGGCAGGCAGAGGCCATCGGGAAGGCTCCTCATCTGCAGGAGCAACAGCTTAGGCACTGACCCCAACCCTAGTGTCCCATCCAGAGCCCCTCCGGTGCCAGCGTGTGCCTCTGCCCAGCTCCCCTGGCCGCCCACCCCGACGGCTCTCGCCCGGTGGCCTCGAGGGAGGATTAACCCAGGGCAGTGGAAACTCCTCTGACAGCAGCTCTCCCTCAGCCTGCTCTTTTCTTATGGCCTGCTGAGGGGAATGAAAAATAACCCATGCACATACCTATTATTTCCACATTAATATTTCCTAATTTAAAATACCACAGCACATTAATCTAATGAAAGCATTTAAACCTTCTTCCCTGCTTCAGCCCTCCCGCAGCTTTGGCACATGCTGGGTTACTGCCGCATCTTCCTTGCCCCATGGGGCGACCCCGGCCCCACAGCGTGGCCGGCAGGCACCGCATCCCCCCAGCTGCTGCGGGACGGGGCAAGGCCGGGTGCGGGAGGCTTCTGCAGGTGCCACCGAGCATTTCTCACCCCGCTCCTTGCGCCCTGTCCGGCAAGCGGAGGCGAGGCAGGATCCCACTCCGGCCTGCAGCCCCCAGCCCCGAGGCTGCCGGACCACTGGTTTTTGCCACGTTTCCTCTCCAGATCAGGGCTACAGCCTTGTGGGGAGAGGGAGCGCGGTCGCGTGGGTGCCTGTTTGCAGATGAAGACACACGCCTGAAGCCTGAGAAGGAAAGAAAGGTCAAGAAGCTGCTCACACTGACACGGCACGGGATGTGGTGGTTTGGCAGCGCGCGAAGTGATGGCGTGTGATGGGAGTGGCAGATACTGCAGACTCCGGAGAACATTTGTGGGCTGAAGTGACACCGGCTTCTGCACTGGGCGGAAGAGAGAGCTCCTGCTCCAGCGCTGGGGAGCAGGGCAGGCAGCGCAGTGCTGCTCTCGGAGCACCAGCCCCAGGGGGACGGCATCCCCTGTTCACCATCCCCAGTGACAGAGCGTCACCCAGGGCACCCCTGTGGGTCTGGGAGGTTTGGCTCCCTGGGGCGTCAGGTCCGAGCGGCAGGAGCGTGGCAGCCCTCCTCGCCGGCGCTGTCACCCCCGGCACGAGGCAGCCCCCTGCGCTGGGAAGCCGTACGCGCCGCCCCGGCTTTGCATTCCCAGCACATCCCTGGCTAACGGATAACTGCGGCAGTACTATAATTCCATAATCACTTGCAGAGAGACTGGTTCCTGCCTCCTCATTTAAAATGCCACAGCTTGTGTTTGCTCTTTTATGCTTTGTACTTTCAATGAACTTCTTCTTCCCAGGACCCATTAGCTGGTTTAAAACTTTATAACAATCATTAGGGAGTTGTTCATTGCTAATTGTGCAGTCAGGAATACGCCTGCCAAGCTCCACCACCGCCTCCCTCCTCCTCCCCTGCTCATTAAGGTGCATTGCTTCTGCCCCGATGGCCCGTCCTGCCAGGAGCAGGCAGGCACCGAGGCAGGGCAGGCAGGGACGGTGCTGCGTGCTGCCCGCTGGGCCGTGCCGCTGCAGAGCAGAAGCCACGGGGAAAATCACTTCCCTTCTATTTATAGATGCTTATCAGCAGTTAATGCACAGCTCCCAGCCTGGTCCTGGGGAGCAAAAATCAATGCCCTTGGTACGTGCCCAGGTATCCTGTCAGGGTACCCCAGCACACAGAGCTCGTGGAGACAGTGAGTTCCACCTCCTTGGGGCTGCCTTCTGCAACCTGCCACCGACAAAGTCTTCACAAAGGAGGGAAAGGCTCCTTTTTGTGGTAACTGGGGGCACTGGATGCTACGGCTGCTCCTCAGCCTGGCTGGTGCCTACGAGCCACACGTGGGGCTCTGGCCAGGGCACGGCACTGCAGCAGAGCGATGCCGTGCAGAAGGTGGCCTGACTGGCCGGATCAGCCCATCCTGACCCAAAACCCTTGCTGGTGTTGGGGCGGAGAGAAGGTGGTTTCCGGAGGTTCTGGCTTCCCCCAGGGCACGTACTGAAACCCCTCTCTGAAGGGCTGAAAAAGAGACGTTTCAAAAATGAAAGCTGCTTTTTACAATGAAAAGTATAAGCTGAATCCATAATGACTGCAGGGGGATAACATATTTAATCCTCCCAGGCAAGAGGGAAGATCCCTGCTAATCCACGCTTAGCCCCGGGAGGAGCAGGCAGGAGGGGCACAGGGGGCATTTCGGAGAGCAGCAGAGGCACAGAGAGCTCCTGCCTCGGAAAGGGGATTAAGGCAGCCTGAAGAGCCGAGGCCGAGCATCGCACCCTGGCCGGGGCTGCAGATGTGCCCCTGGACATGCCGGTCAGTAGTGACCTGAGATGCCATGGCTTGGGGCGTATTCTTCCTCTTGGCCACCCTCCCGAGTCCTGCTTCCCCCTGGTCTTGGCTCCCTGACTCGTTTGTCCTTGGGAAAGCTCATTGCACCGACACCAGCTCTGTTTGCAAGCAAAACAAAACCCCTGCGTTAGCTGGATACTTTTCCACCACTGCTGTAACCAAATGTCAAGTTAAATAAGTTATATGAGCGATATTTGATTTGGTGACAAGCTGGAGGAGACCTCCAGTGCCCGGAGGATTAATGTCTAATCTTTGTCCTGTATGTGGAGCAGGCGAAGAGCGCAGCAGTCAATAACGCACTCAATTTTGTTGCTCATCCCCAGCCTTCTTCACCAGTAATTAGACTGGGAAATGATGAAGTGTGGGGCTGGTGGCATTTGCATGCTAGCTGGCTAGTGCTGATCAGAAAGGAGAAAATACACTGCTTTTAATTGGATTATGCAATCAGATCTGATGAGAGGAAGAAACTTTTTCCTATTGAACAGCAATTTGTTGTTGCTTGAGCAAAGGTTTTGTGCCCCACAGTCTCACTTTGTGCCATACCCTTTTAGCAGATTTATCTTCCCATGTTAAAGCCAATTAATTTCCTCTGTGTCCAAATGCATCTTGGGTCCCCTTCTTCATGCTTTCCAGTCAATAGCTCGGGCTTTTCTTTCACCAGAGGATGGCAAAGATTTCAGAAATCACTGACATTTCAAGGTTTGCACTGATGTGACCATATTCATCCATAAAACGAGGACATGAGAGACTTTCCATGTAGAGGCAGGGGGAGTTCTGACAAAGTGCCAATCTCCTCCCCATTTATCCTCACACAGCCCATGCCGCAGAAGGGAATCAACCCTCGCTGCCCGCCCGGGCGCTGCCGCCCGTGCACAGCCTGAGCCCGCTCGGCCACGGCAGAGGTGCGGAGGCTGCGGGGAGCACCGCGGAGGCTGGGAGCGCTCCTGGGAGCCGGGCTGCAGCCAGCGCGTGTTCCGCTGAGAGTTCCTTAGAAATGTCAGCCTGGGAGTTCTGCCTCACCGTGCAAACCCAATCAATCCCGCTTGTCAAAGATGACTGAAGGAGTTAAAGTGATGAAGGTCAAGTCATGGCTGAGATCCTGAGCAGTGCTGCCTCTTCCACTGCCCGCATCTTTCTCTCTAACCTTCCATAGCCCTGCCCAGGTCCGTTTCTGCTCCCAGTGGTACTCACCAATTCCTTGTTGCATCCCTGAGGCGTGCGCATCGGGGTCTGACCGTGCCACCAGCCACGGGGGTGGCAGCAGAACAAGAGGGAGCGTTCGCAGCCACACTGATGCTTGCTCAGGCCAGAGCCTGAAGGACAAGGACAGGAGGTTCCCACCTCCCGGTGCAGCTAAGGGGTGGTGACTCTCTACCGAAGCTGTTATTTTCCTGAAGCTTGTGTACATTTGATACAACCATTTTTGAGACCTGGGAAACGCAGGCCTGCACCCACACAATGAACTTCACCTGCAAGAGCCGTTTTCCATGCTATTATTCCCCTGGGCCCTGCTGGAAAGGGCAGCATAGGAGCAGCTCAGTGTCCTTTACAGGGTAAAGAACTTCTTGTCTGTTCTGCAACGTAAACCAACTGAATATTCTTGTCTTGTCGGTACCTTCTTGATAGTAACTCATGGTGTTCTTGTTTGCCATGATATTGTTCTCCTAACCCCCCACTGCACAATGCTGCCGCTGCATGCCACTGTTAAGACAGTGACAAAAAAAGATTGTAGTTGGGGGGGGATGGACCCACTGCCTCCCCGTCCCTGCTCCCTGCCCTCTCCTGATGGCAGGCAGCTCATCCGTCACACAGGCTGACGGGCAAACCCTGCAGAGGCAGGGGTGGACGGAGGACAGAGGCTGTGGCTGGTGGCTCTTCACCAGTGCCTGGGAATTCCTACACGCCGCAGACACGGTGAAGATTCACGCAGATCTGGTGAAGTGCATCGTGCAGCGGATCCATGGGACGGGAAACAGCAGAGCCCAGAAATCCTAGCCTCTGGCCCCGAGAGTTACAACGTAGGAAAGACACCATTTACTTACAGCTTGCATTCCTGCAGAACGAAAACCCATTATCCTTGCTAAAACCTTCAGGTCTCAAACCATTTCAGATGTAATCCAGTTTCTTAATGCAAAAGATAAATGCTTTCCAGGTCCACAGGGTCGGTTGCAGCAATGCCTCCTGTTGCTGTGAGAGCTAAAAGCCACGTTTGGAGGGCGGGTTGGCAAAGGGGAAGGAAGCGATGGCAAAGCAAAGGGGCGCAGTGCTACCACCATTCCAAAAGCATCACAGCTCCACAGGCTTTAAATATTTATAATTATTTTTCTCAGCTCTTGAATTATTAAACACTGGGTGTGTGGTTTACTCCACAGTGAACGTGAGCAACCGAACTGTATTTTTTCTGAATGAACTCAGTGCTGCTAAGGATTGCCAGAGATGCGTTCTGCACAGCTTGTGTACATCTCGGCGGGTCTGATCCATGTCGAACCATTAGACCACCAGCAGCGTGGACGCCAAAGCTTTTTCTTCAGTTCCTGGAGCTTAGTTCCAGCTGTGATTAGCACAAGCCAAGCAGTGCTTCCAGACACACACAGCCAACACCACCGGGCGCTTTGTCGGCTTGGCAGGACGCTGCCTCCGGCAGTCTGCTGTGTGGAAGGGCTCACTTCGGTGCGACTCCCTCCTCTTCTTCCCCAGGCTGAAGTCTGACCGAGGGGCACCGTTCAGCTGTGCTGTACTGGTTAGGCTGAGGGCAGACATCAGCTGAAGGGGATGTGATCACATAGGCTGGGAAATGCCTCCTGTAGAATTTGTATGCAGACCAGGATGCACAACCCTGCTTAGAAACTGATTTGCAGCCCTGCTGTGATGAAGGCAAGGTGGAGGCAAGCAACAAGGCAGACAGTATGAAGGGTAACTTAGCTGCAAACTGCCCTCTGTATTTTTAATTTGCCTTGTATCAGAAGGCTGCAGTCCATTACACAAACAGCAGTCCTTGCTAAGCCCCGCTCGCTCAAGCAGGCAGGACCATTTTGGGGTGCTCAGGCTGGCAGTGGCTTCAAGGACCAGGCTCAGAAGAGGAGGAGGTTGCAAAAGCCACTGAAGGAGCTTGCTGTGCGGGTCCGAGCTGCCTGCGGAGGCAGGTACAGGACTGGCTGTGCCCAGAGCAGGAGGCTGTCAATAAGGCAACACGCAGCAGTGTGGGAAGAGCTGAACTGACAGTCCTGAGTGAATCACCACTTGCCATTCCACCCCACGCTTCAAGGCTTATCCACAGACAAATAGGGAATATCCTCTTCTGGATTCAGCTGCCATTAGACAGGGCTCAGCAGCCTCTCTTGGGTGCCACAGATAAGGGAACGACACGCACACACAGCGCCGGCGGCAGGAAGACAGCTCAGCACCATTTGCCAGAATAAGGCGGTGCCGGTGGTGGGCAGGAGCTGCTGGGCTGCAGGGACAGCACGCACGGACCCCTCGGACTGGGGAGGGGAGGTCCAGCCTGGCAGGCGCCAGTGGGCAAGCCCTGCCTCGCGCTGCTGCACTGACGTGCCAGGGCTGCCAGCGCTTTGCAGAGCAACTGCAGAAGGAAGGAAACCACTGGGTATTTGCAGGATGGGCTGGGGAGCTGCAGCCCCGGTGCCCCGCTTTGCAAAGGCACCTGGCTGGAAAAGCCTGTGCCTCTTGGCAAGTACCTGCCAGGGTCTCCCCGACGCACCCCTTCATGAGCCCACCCGCTCCCCTGCCCGCTCCGCAGCCGCTGCCATGGCTGGTGCTTCTCCCTTTCACTGTCACCTGTGCCGCACGAAGAAACCGTCCGAAGGGGCGCATGCCCCGGTTGTCCTGGAGCAGAGTTTAGCTCAGGATATTCTTCCCTTCTCCTCCCGTGCTGGGGAACTGAAAGGTGAGACGAATTTGATATAAACGTCAAGGACCCAGAGTCAATTTGTTTTAGTCTGCTAATATTGAGAAGGCTGAAATGAATGATTATTTTTGCATATATTACTTTGAAATGCAAATTCTAACCACAGCTTAGATATCTGCATGTCTCTCAGGGTTAAAGGACAAAGGGTAGGTAGTGACTTGAAAAAAAAATCTATGTCCCTATAACGCTTTGTACTGTCAGGCAGCATTTAGCCCTTGTTTCTTCCACCTGGCTGATTTTTGTAAACCCCCTGGCCCACCAGGACCACGAACTCTGTTGTACTTTGCAAACTCTGGCAAGAGCACAGAGCACCGAGCAGAGGCTGGTTCTCGCTTCAGCCCTTCAGGGTTCACAGTGACACCGAGTGCTGCAGCACTGGGCAATTTTCAGGCTTTACCTGCTTGTCACAGGGAGTTCCCCCTTGGCTCTATCCCTTCTCTCCAGTTACCAGGATTTCCTTAAGCAGTTGGTTTTTCTTTCATTGTAAATGATGCTTAAGCAATGTTTTACAATGGTTTAAACCCAGATGGATTTACAGGCACTCCCTGGTCTCTGTCCTGGGCACACGCTCCTCTCCCATCACTTGCCTTCACAGACATTGGCAATGCCCAGAATGGTGTTAATTAAACAAGGGTTCACTGGCAATAACACACGGTGTTCATTTGGTCCTTCCCCCCCTCCCCGCATGTGAATGTGATCAATAAGCAATCTAGTCATTAGAAATAAAGCTACTCCTATTATCTGCTGATCGATAACTCATTAGTCTTGGCCCCACCTGCCTTACAGCACCTCTGTACGGAGAGGAGCCTACAGCAGGCAGACCAAGGGCAGGGCAGGGACCCTCAGGCACAGCCTCTGGCGCTGCAGAGCACCCGTCCGCCCGAGGCACAGGCAGCTATTGCTGACGCTCACTTTGCGCCAGCCAGGACACAACCCCCCCCCGTGCCACTGCTCTGCTTCTGCAGGATAACGCTTGCAGAGCCAAGGGCAATCGCATCTTGTCTCTGAAAGAGCTTTGCTACGCAGCATCTCACCACCGCACGCGAGCATAAACACAGCCTTGACTCCGCTGCTTGTTTCACCCCGGGTACCTCTGCAAGCGGGCAGAACGCCTCACGGGGGGACACTGGTGGGCAATAGCTGTTCAGTTCTCACCCGCTCCCCTTCCCCGCAGACAGCACGCACGTCTCTGCCAGCACGGCGAACATCTCGCGCGCTGGCTGCTGAATCGGGGTGTTTTCAGGCCGGTCACAGGGTCCCTCCTGCAGGTTTGCCCAACCTGTCGGCACAGGCGGTGCCTCTTGGAGGCTGGGGATTTGGGGGTGGTGACCAGGGACCCAGGGCTTGCGGGAGCACAGGCACGGCCAGCGGCAGCCATGCCGTGCCCTGCACCTGCCCGCGTTTATCTCCGCGGTGCTTTCACCCGCCCCACCGGTGAGCCTTTGGTGCCTGAGGACAGCGGGATGTTTCTTCAGTCCAGGTCCATATCTATTATTAATATGCAATTGTAAACAGCTCTTTATTATTGCACACCTCCAACCTCTCCGTCCCCCATGCCCTCTCTCTGCTGCTCCCCACTGCCCCTGACTGGAAATGTTGACAGTAATAAATGGCTGGCAAAGCAATTATACACATTAAGCTGAAAAGTATGAAACCGAGGTCAAAACTATTTTCTTTCTATAATTACATGGAGAGTAAATTTGTTTTGCCAGGAATAAAAGCGACACAGAAGGTCATGGCAAGCAGAAGGGAGCCAGGCGGCCAGGCTGCCCCGCTCCGCAGCCATTGCCCCTCCCTGCGCCCCCAGAAGGCGTTCAGCTGGTGCCTGTTGCCTGAACCCTTGCAGGTGTGGGCACGGAGGTGGAGGACCCAAGCGCCACCGCTCCCCTGGCATCGTGGTGTCTCCCCAGCTCAGAGGGGAGCAGCCCGTCCTGCCGCCACAAAGGGTGCCGGCACCGCACGGTCCGGCTGGGACCCTGCCAGGCTGCAGGAACAGCTCCCAGCTGGCGCCCGCATCCCACCCTGCCTGTCCCCACTGCCCTGAGCTCCCTGCTGGGGCAGCCCCAGCTCCGCTGCGGGAGCGTGCTTGTGCCCAGCGGGAAGAGGAGTGGTCCAGAAAGCCCAAACCTTGGCAGTCCTGCTTTGCAAGAGCTTTTTGCTCCCTTTACGGTTCTCTTTTTGCTTTCAGGTCGCTTCCTAGCTTCTTAAGTGAGCAGCTGAGCTGGATGTCCCACTTGTTTGAACATGCGCCAGCCCTGAAACAAGGCTGTTCAATCTGAAATAAGGTTTATTAAACTGTAATATGGTTTGCTACTCCGCTAATGCACCATACAAAAAAAAGCGATGAAAATCAACTGCTAGGTATAATGTGTGCTCATTCCCCAACTGAAGCGTCTTGGCCATATTACAACTGACTTTATTCTCAGCAGAGGAGGAAAAAGACCTTCATCCCACAGAGCCGGGATGTTGTTCCCACCCTGCCTTGTGGCCTGCTCCCACCTCCAGGCCCCACGTGTGTCTGGCGCTGGGGGTGACTCCGGACTGTCACCCACGGTTGCTGGGAGGGACAGGCTGGGGAGCAGGGGTGGCCAGTGTCCATCACCAGAGGATCTCCTCTAGTGTGTCATCTCCATTGCAGCAAACACTGGTGGTGATGGCATCAGAGGTGAACTTGAGCTTCCAGGACCTGAACAGATTCAATTTTTCCTGGGTATTAACAGAGTCTCCTGGGGAAAAGCATATAATTAGCTTTTCTAGCGCCTTGCAGCACTGCTTTGCCTTTCCCCAGATCCCAGTTACAACAGCCAGCACTTCCCGCGGCCCCACTGCCGCCGGGGAGGCTTTTGAGTGGAGGCAGCACACGGCAGCAGCGTTTGCTGCTCCCTGGTACCCACCAACCATTGCCCATCACCGGTGCGAGTTATCTCACATGGTCGCTAGCCAGGGAACAGCTCACCCTGTCAGGGGTGTGGGGCCGGGCGGGAGCACCAAGCAGGGTGTCCTGGGTGGCACGGGGATGGGGGTGAGCTGGGCACAAAGCCCAGGATCTCACTTGCAGCTCTCCTTGCTCTAGGCACCAGGAAAGGTTTCTCCTGAGAGCTCCTCCTGGCTGGCTCTGAAGTGCCCAGTTTTAGCTGAATAATTACCCATCTTGCACAAGAAAAGGATTTCCACTCTTTAAAATTAGCTTTGTTGAGTTTTTGCTTTCTTCGAATCAAAGCTCCGAGACAATTAATCACTGCCCAGCTCCTGCCGGTGCATTTAAGTGCTCAGCTTGAAACAGAGATCAGTAACAGAAATTAATCTTTCTGTAACAAGGTCTTCAAAATAACGATCACTGTCCTGCAGCCGTTCCGAAAGAGTTGCTCTGTTGCCCTGCAAACAGAGGGGATCCTGCTCTCAGACTTCACAGGCAGGGAGAAATTGCAGGGATCGCTCTGCAACCCCCCCTCCCGCCCCCTGCTCTGACCCTTCCCCGGGGTTTGGGGCAGCAGCTGCTCCCAGGCACTGGCAAAGGGCACTGGTGCTCCTCCACGGGAGGAGGAGGAGGAGGAGGAGGGGAGCATCCCCAACCTTTCCAGGCACCCCGTTTGTGCCATGCCCTCGCGCAAGGCAGAGCAGCAGCCAGAGCACGGCTCCGAGCCGGAAGGCGAGCGCTGTGCTTGCCGGGGACAGGGCTCCCCGTGCCCCCCGGACCCCTTGGCTGCGGGAGGAAGGGGAGCAGGGCACAGCCAGCGTGCGACGCTCCCCTCACCAACACCAGGCGCTGCCGGGAGAGAGACCAGCCCTGCCCCTGCTCGTCACGCAGCCGGATGGTGACCTCCGGTTATTCTCACAGAGCGTTGGAGTTAACATCTGGCAATATCTAATGAAACTCCAGATTATTAATGACTTCCATGCAACATTTACAGTTAAAGGGCATTTCCCACAGCTGTTTATATTTCAGCAGAGGCATGTGCAACCTTTCTCCGAGATCCCCAGAGCCTAACTACGGTAACTGCATTCGATAAGGAAAATTCAAATCAACTCCTTTCCATTTTTCCCCCCTTTCTTTTTTAGTTCACAGACCATGAAGGAAACAGATGGGAGTTGAAAAGAGATTGAAAATGACAAAGGAAGTCTAGAGACATTTATTTCCACTCAGAACAAATTAATTAGGATGTCTGGGGACACCTGATTAAAGTTTCTGACAGATTAAGGGAGCTAAAGCACCGTTCCCTCTCCGGGCAGGGAATGCTTTAGCACACACCGCCACCAGACCAGGGCGAGGGGAGCCAGTGCAGGCAGCAGCAGGACCCGCTGCAGGCAGGGCCAGGCGCGCTGCCCGCAGAACAGGCCCTGGGAACAGCCGCTCTGCCTTCAAACTGCCCAAAGCAGCTGGAGATTTTTTCCAGCTGCAAGCCTTTCAGCTAGGTTATTCTAGGGTTTCTTGCCTGTATTATTTAGAAAGCAAAAAAAAAAA
>VZTV01018514.1:1377-28285 GCA_013400875.1 Anhinga rufa
TTGAGAACATCTCGCTAAAACATGAGATAAGGATGTTTGGAGCCAAGTTCTTAAAGATTCCAAGATGCTGATGTGTCTCATCGTTGCCAGCTAAGCAATTTACCCCCTTCCTGCAAGGTCAGTGGGTGTTTTATCCTTCTCAAAGGCAGACAAATGAAAGAACGGAGGAAGTCAGGAGCCCTGCCCAGACTGACGGCTCCTGGCAGCAGGACAATCTGGCAGTGGCAGATTGACTGATGCTCCTTGTGGAGATGGGTACACTGCAGTCTCTCTCTGTACTGTCGTAGACCCAACTGTTGCAGTGGGGAGAGAGCAGAGAGATTTTTTTTTTGTTTCAATACACATAGTCCTTTAAAAGTTAAATAAAGATTTTGGATCAAGGAAGAAAACAGACCATACGCAATCATCAAGCTGCAGATTCTCTTCACTTTTGTGAACAGCAGTGTGCTGTTCATCAAAAAAGATCACGGCAAGGCTATGGTTTCATGTCAATCTTTTGTCCTCCTCTTTAAGAAAGCTTAAGGGATCCTTTCAGACTTATTTCCTTAAATTGATTGGTTGAGATTTAACACTGCCAAAAAAGCAATGCAGTCAATATAATCTATAAAAATATCACATTCTGACAAAGCAAAATGAGAAGAAAAAAGCCTTCAAACCTCAAAGTAACATTAGCACTGAACAGAGAGTCGTATTTCCCTTTGGGGAGAGGGAGACAGAAAACCTTGTGTTGTAGCCTTCAGCCTGATTTGTGATGCAGAAAGCAAGATGAATGCAATCAGTCTTGCCTCCATTTCGATCTTGTTTGCATAGCATGTTCTTAATTACAGGCTGTTTCAAGAGCTGTGTTCTGTACACAGCATACAATAAACAGATAAACATAACTGGGGTTGGTTGCAACTGTCGTGGAAATGGTCTACTTTTCAGCACTGAAGAACTCAACAAAAATGTTAAAAGTATACCATGGTTAGTTAAATAATCCCTGTATTCAACCATGTGAAGTAAAGTCCACTACGTCTTTATTTCCTTTGCATCCAGAACATTAAAATGGAAGAAATGACAGAAACTTTGCATGATAACTCAGTTCAGAGGCCACTGGGGTGCTACGTGCTTGCTCTGTAGATGGCAACACAAGCGAAACAGAGCACATGATTTCAAAAGTGCAATGGCAAGGGAGGTGAAAGTTAAGTTACATCAAACATTCACTGATTATTACCATTAGCACTAAACAAGCAATTCCCTCTGAATGTTATCTGGACAAATGTACACTCTTTTTTATGCCTATGTACTGTCCTGGGAAGCGGTGGTTTTCTTAAATATGTAATTTGAGGTTATTTCAGTGAGTAGTTGTTTGTCTAAGGTTTCTCGCAGAGACTATCCAGCGAGATGTCAATTCAATGCCCTTTGAAACGGGCCACAATCAATTAGTGCACAAATCCAAAGGGTCTTTTTCTGTCATGTCTAGCCAAGTGATCTCTGAGAATCAGGTCCCATAGTTGAATAGTCACATTTCTGAGTATAAAACTTGCTTTCTGTAAAATTTCACCCATCCTCATTAGAATTCACAAACCTGCTGCCAGGAAATGCATTCAGTGACGTCTCTGAAGTCACAGAACGGTTATGAGGACACCAAAGTGAGCGATATTCTTTGTGCCAGTGGATTTTCAGTGAATGAGCAGTTGAGTTCCTTCTGCAGTTCTAATGCTGAAATCTCCCTTCTTTTCATTAATAAGTTAATGGTAACAAGAGCCCGCCACTTTCAGGAAGGCCCACAGGCAGTTCATGAAAAATAGAGAAGGAAATGTTGCTAGAGCTGGTAGCTGCCCATCTGCCAATATAACCTTGCCACTAGTTTATTAAAATTGTTTGAGACTGTATACCTCAGGGTTTCTAGCTTGTTAAATGAGATGTCTGAGAAGGATTTTTGGGTTGAATGTTAATCTATTCTCTTTGTTTCATATGATGAAAGGACTCATTTTCACTGATTTTCAGTTGACACCTCTGTGTGTTTAAATGATCAGAAGAAAGTAAGTCTATTTTAAACCTCTTCCAAATTCTTAAAAGGAAAATTTATGCTCATAGAAAATTTGCTTCACAACAACATGAAGTCCCTCCAGGATAAGTAGTCACCAGGCTGAAGTTAAGGAGGAAGAACACTGCCTTTTGATAAGACTCTTCCCAATCCAAACATCCCTCAGGCATTTAAGCAATCTTTACTCCAGTGAGCAGTCATCATTTTAGTCAATGTTTGCTCATTATTTCCATCAAAAGATAGTAACTACTGGAAGATCCATTTAGGTAATGACTGTTAATGAAAGAGTTACTGCACGGCATTGCATCAGAGACTGGAATTTGTCAGTGACGTGCTCTAGCGATATGCCTGGGGGATACCGTAACTGAGGGCTGCTGTGCCACCAGGCAATCAAGGATGGTATTGACTCAACTTCTTATTAAGTCTTGGGCTTCAAGGGCATCTCCTTCTCTTCAAATAAGAAACAAGTCACATCCCACACACTCAATTTTCTTCTACCTTAGCACCGAGCACAGATAAATGTAATTGCACCTGGCCTCATAAATCCTTCCATTAAAATGTATCCTGGGGTTAGGGGAGAGGTCTAGAAGGCATATTTGGCTCAATTAGAGAAAGTAAACATCATGTTACACAAGAGGGTGATGTGGTAAAACTGGCTCCTGTGCATTTGGAAGGAAACAGCCACTTGCAGGACAGAAATGATGCTGAAAAGGTCACTTCTCCTAGAGGAGCTATGAGCTAAGCCCCCAGCTCGCCGTGTGACATGTTAGAGAAATGACACATCAAATGCCAGCTGCTGTCTGCTCTGCATCTGGTAAATGCCGTGGGCTCAAGCATTACAAGCATGGCCTGGAAGTCAGATCATAGCAAGGGGAAAACATTATGCCAAGCTTTCCTCTTCCCTCACAGACACGTGTGTGGGAAGGAAAGTCCCCACCGTGTCCCTAAGACGAGTCATAGTGGTTTTGTGAGACACAAAGCTGACTGCCATGGTGCTATGCTGGTGCCACATTGCAATGCAAGGGAGGAGGCTTCCCTGTGGATGCATGGGACACGTCCCTCTGACACAGCAGGCCACCAGGATGGCCCCTCCTCTGAAAGCTCCTTCAAGACCTCAGCTGTCCTCCCCAGGGCTGGGGCTTGGGTTCCCAGGGTCCCAGAGAATCAAGGTTGCATTTTGTGCTACCTCTGAAGGGTTGTAGGCTTTGCCTTTTCAAAAGCAGCCTCAGCCTGAACCTTGTTTCAGAAGCATTTGCCAACTTATTTCTCTTCTGGACATCCCTGACAAGGTGGAGACAGGGCCTTTGGCACAGCCACCTCTGCAGGGCCGTGAGACCACCCAACGAGCACTGGCAGGTGAGCGTGATCCCGGCAGACCCCCTGCCCTGTGTGGCCAGTAACCTGGCGTGATGCTCTGTGAAACTTTCACATGGCCTCTGCTGAAAAGTACCCAGCCAGGATTCAAGAAACACAACCTAGGCATCCTGGTTTGTTTTGCTATTTTGAGCACCGTGACCAGCAGCTGGCTCTGCAGATGTGCACCTAATAATCACAGCCACGCTCAGGTGGTTTCCTAAACCTCACATAAGCAAAATCCTCCCTTTTTTTACAAACATTTTGGCTTGCAGCTTTAAGAAAATAATCTTAGGTTTAACCTCTTCTCCACTGCTTCTCGGGACTCATTAAACTGAACACCTCACAAAATATTTTCCTGATCTATTATTCTGATTTCCAGAAATCACCATTTCTGAACTACACGTCTCCCTACCTTTGGGCCTTGAGCTGGCTATTAGGGCTGGAGGCTGTGGTACAAGTTTCCCAGGCAAAGTCTGGATGTGACTTTCCCACGTGGCTGGAGTAGAAACTATCTAAGCAGACCTTGCAGCAGCAACGGACCGGAATGGATTGAGCCCTGCAAGAGCAGCCGCTTTTCCATAGGTACTCACGTTGTAAACGCGGGGTTGTATTTTGCACCAAGGTAGTAAGAGTAAAGGTTGAACATTCCAATCATGAAGGCCAGGAACACCATGATGAAGATGACCATGAACTTGAAGATATCCTTCACAGTCCTCCCCAAAGAGATCTGCAGGGGGCCGAAGCTTTCGTTGGCTGGAAGAATGTAAGCAATGCGGGAGAAGCTGAGTACCACAGCTATTGCATACAGTCCTTCTGAAATGATCTGAGGATCCGAGGGAAGCCACTTGTTCCTGGCTAAAACAATACATATACACTAGGTATTAGTAACAAAAATTATTAGATGGAAGTTATGATGATAAATCACCCCTTTTCAAGATTGAATCTTAGTTTTGGCCAGGAGTTAAAGAAAAAAAAAAAGGTTTGGAACAACTGGTCACTAAAGTCCTCAGCATACTGTACAAATATGGGTCAGAAGAATTAGTTGTATTTTTCACATGGTAAAGATGAGGAATGAGCAAGTCAGTGGGATTTACCAAAGTCACACAGCAAATAAATAGCATGGCTTTGAACAGATTTTATATTTTCCGTTTCCTAGTCAAACATCAACTGTGCTGTGCCTTTTCCATCTGAAGCCCTTGAGATGGAGACCTGAAACCACAACGCGGTGGAGTTTGGCTATAGATTTGGATATATGGCACTGTGTCAATATTTGGAAAGGAAGCATGAGGGGGACTGAGATCTCTATCCCTACCACTGGATAAGAAAGTTAGCATTTGTTCAGATAAAGCAGACATAACCATCAAATGTATCATCTTCATGTTACCTTTAAATTAAAACCAGTTCTTGCAGTCTAGTCACTCTAATATTTTTCCTTTAGAAAGCTTCTTGTTGATACCAGATATGCATCATTTATTTAATCTACTGAAAATCTGAACATTTATATTAATATAGCTTATAAGTGTCCTTGCATCAACTGAGCTTCTTGATGAAAAGATTGTGGCTCAGAGCTAAAACCTTGTGACATCTTTAACGACACAGCAGTAAACTTAGACATTATTTTCACTAATCTGAACCAAAGGAAAAGCAGCAGAAGGAGGAGTTCACAGGATCTGGTTGTGACAATTCTGTTCTGGACCCTTTGCACCCTTGTATCATGAACTCACTTTAAGTGGGTCAGCAGCAAACCAGAGAAAGCTAAACCACATCATCTCAGTGGCCTCTTGCTTGCCTGGGCAGGGGGAGGGAAGCTTACCTTCAGAGAGGACACACCAAGCAAGAGGCTGAGCCAGTATGACCAGCTCACAGACCCACCAGCGAGCCTGTGGCTGTGGACACTGGTGTGGGGTCACTGCACATGTCTCTGGTGCCACATGGTGCATGACTAGAGTGGATGAAGTCTGCTGCCCCAGCTCTTCCTCTCCAGCCCAAGCACATCACTAGAATAACTGCTTTACAACCCTCGGGAGCAATCGGCGTGCCTTTGTGCCTAGCTCTCTAGCTCCTGCAGACCCTCTGTGAGCAAAAATCCCCATGGATTTTGCTCAGGGTTACATCTAAAGCTTGCAGAGGTGTGCAGCGACTCCAGTCCCCACGCTGGTGTGCAAAGCTCTATTAATTTGTGACTGTCAAAGAAAAACCATTTCAGCCATCAAAAAATAACATTGTCAAGGCTATGCTACTGCTTTCATTTCCAAATGTTAGCACTTATACATGATACAGGCTCTCCAAATTAAATGTTTTCCTCTTGGAGGAGCAGCAGCAGCTTATGGGTGTAATTTGTATTTGTATTTCCATTATACAGGTGTTGGAGGTAACAGAGGTGTGGAGCTCACCACCGGTTAGAAATGCAGCTCCAGATCCTATGAGTGCTGACACATCTCCCCCCTCTCACATTTGGAAAACCAAGCAGGTTCATTCATCTGTAGTTTAAATTTTATTCTGCTCATTGCCAGTTCCTGATTATTTGTTGCTCAAGCTATTTTGTCAGGATGTGATTGACCTGAATGTAGCCTTAGCACAAGATCAGAGACTGAATGAGGCTCAGATCTCAATTCCTTTCTGACTGTTGGGGAAGATGGCTGGAATGGGCAAATCTGAGAAGAATAATTTAGTTTAATTAGAAAAAACCTACATAAATATCACAAAAAGAAAGCTGCTTTCAGCACTGCCACACATTAGCCTAAAAGAACAGGAAGCATTAGATAGCAAAAAGCATCTTACCATAAGTAAAGTAAGCAACTTCAGGGGGAAGGGTGACATTATTGAGGTCATCATCTTGAACGTACTGATCTACGTACTGTTGTGCTTCCGTCGCTTTGAGAAAAGCCATGAACCTGGCGGTGAATGACGCCACAAAGATGGACAGCATCCCGAAGTCCAGCAGGTTCCAGAGGTGCACCACGTATTCGCGTGGACCCTCTTCCCAGATCTCCTTGCACTCTGACCATATCATGCCTGCGGAAAGGCCAGAGCACGTTTAACCAGCAAATGCAGAAGGTGTTTTTTGTATTCAGACAGACGCGTATCCTGGCTAACAGTAGCTTCTAAGATCAAAACAAGTAACTCTTCAACTAAACTGAATTTCTTGAGAATGGTTCATGTCATCTTTTCTTAAAAATTATTAAAAACTTTAAGCTTATATGTCCTTTTGTGCATATGAGTTAGAAATTCCAAAAATTCACTATATGAGTCAATGGTAAAGTAGATTTCTGGTGACGTCAGAGAAAGCATGGTTCAGAAACACTGAAGACATTAGAAAATCCTATTACTGATCTATTTGGAAAAAATGTAGATTTCCTCTCCTGTCCCAAACTAACTTGCTAAACTGTGCTACTGAAAATGGTATCATTTGCTCTGCTGATGGTTTCCTCCCACCCTAAAGTGAGTGGGTCCATTTTGAGAACAGAGACGGATCTTTGCGAGAGAAAATCTGATCCAGGGGTAAATACAGTATGAACAGAGAAAAGGTAAGGCAGAAGTTCTGCCTTTTTTTTTTTTTCATACATACACACAATTTCCGTACATTAAAGTCTGATCTACCGCTTTGAAAACCCTGAGTTTAGTCTGAATTTAAGATCTTTCTGGCAATAGACTTACAGATAAACCTAAATGCCAAACCCAGAAAATTCAAACATTTTGACATCCATGTTCTACTGGGGAGTGCTAAGGAGGACAGGTGAACTCAGTGGGCAAACTGGACCCAAGAACTCAGGTCAAATTCACCAATTTGCCCAACTTTCAATCAAAGCAGGGCCCCAGGGCCAAAATCTTGCTTCTGAATAGCTAAAATATTGGAATGTTTAACCCGCTGATAAGTATTTCCCATAGTCTACCCAATCCTGTTTCCATAGCAGCAGCAAAATTCACGTTTAATCAAGCAGGAACAGTGCCTGCCAATTTTCATGTGGCCTCCTGCAACCCTGTCCTTTCTGTGAACTCTTCTTCATCCTCTTTGCTGGAAGCTCTCGTGGTGTGGCATGTCAATGCATTTGCTCAGCTACTTCAGAGACTCCTGGAAGCACATGGTGTCCCAAGAGGCGCAGTTGAAAGCTGGGTTATAGGGAAGGAAAGAAGTCGGTGTGAATCTAGCCGGAGGCTGGAGGAATGAAGAACTGCTGCTGTCAGTCCTTACACACGGGAAAGGATTTGAGAGAAAAAGGAAAGCTAAGCTACCGATACCACCGGCGGCCAAGGCACAGTTGGGCTGTGACCTCCGTAGACCTGGAGTCTCCAGGCAGGTCCTTGGAGATGTGCCCTGACACAGGTTATGCCCCATATAGATCTGTCCTGGGAGACAGCCTGAGGTCTGCTGAGTGCTGAGCAGAACCAGAGGAGGACAGGAGAGGAGCCTCCCAGCTCTTCTCCTCAAGTCCGCAGGTGCTTGGCGGAGTAAAAGCAGGAACTTCACTTGTTCCAAGCAGTGGTTCACCATGAGTAGGTTTTAATAATAAATAGTCTAAGGGAGAAGGTGGAAGAGTTTGTTTCTCGGGAACTGTCCCAGAGCGAGGCTGAAATATTAAAGAAACATTTCTAGCTTAAATAAAAGGTGTCCCAGAAGTGATAGGTAGGAGGCGTTAGCCCTACGCATTACATGTGCTTGTCATACAAAGGTACTAAAGCACTTCAGGAAATATCACATGCATGGTAACATCGCCGACTGGAGTACTTGCTCACTGACACCCAGAAATGTCTTTTCTGATTTAAATATTAACTCTCCCATCTAATCTTGGTCACTTAATATACCTAAATCGCAGCTTAATGAAGAAAGGAATGTCTAAAACTGAGTAGACTGACTAAAATTAGAATCAGTCTGTGAAGGTATCACACTATTGGCCTATAATTTACATCATTCTTTTTGCCAACTGTGTGGCAATCGTTTCTTATCCATACATATGAAAAAATGTCTATTCAGGACAAGTAGAAAAGTTACAGTAATTATTAGGTCAGTACTGCTGGGTAATTGTATATACGTTGTGAGGAAGTAATTCAAAGTTTCTCCTTCAATAAAAATACTGAGAAGAGGAAAAGCGGCTAAAAATCAGGGAATGGGACTTAAGATGGGATGTAAAGGAAGGCAGCTAGACAAAGCAGATTTGTGAGGATGTGATTGCATTTCAAGATGGTGTTTCTGAGGCCCCCAATGGCTCTGGGAGAGGGTTTTTTCCCTGAGTTTGATGCACAGAGAGGTGGGATATGAGCTGCTTCTGCAGGTCTCTTGTGCCTGTTCTGCCACAGCAGGGATAATTTGATATGCCACCTTGGACAGGCATTTCTGGTTTCAGCAGGGCAAGGAGAGTCAAGCTCCAGGCACAGCCCATCAGGAAGAAAAATGGAAGTGTGCAAATGCTGCCCACCACCTGCGCACAAACAGGAACAGCTTGTCAGATTTTTCTATCAGCTGCCCTGGTACCTAAATCACAAGCAGCTGATGTTGCAGAGCCGCCTTTGAGCCTTCCTGGATCCACCAAAGGCTGTTGAATTGAGAGAGTATTGTGCTCAGGTTGTGTCTACCCAGAGCTTAACCTTGGCTGCTTTTGCAGTGGGGATTTTGACTCCCTAAATGAAACCTCCCTGCTTCCAGGGCACACTTTTGTCCATATTGCTCACGAGGGAAATCCCAGCCTTCCTCACTTGAAGGCAAGAGATAGGAAGACCCGGCCGCAGGGGGAGAGGTAGCCAAGGCATACAATGAGCCACAGATGCAAGAGCTGAAATTGCCGTGCCCCGTGTACAAAGGGGCAAGTTCTCCTTTCAGAGCATTGTGGTATTTCTCTGTCCTGACAGGTTTATCGTCTGCAGCCCTTGGATGTTCATTCATAACAAAGAGGACTGAGTCCAAAAAGGTGTTCTCCCACCTAAAATGCTATTATCTGGCTGTTCATGGGGTTGTTAAATGGGCTACCAACGCTACCAGGCTGATCCAGCAATGGTCTACAGCCATTTCAGAGCTGGAGGCTAATGGAAAGTAGAGCCTCTGATATAGATTTTTGGAGCAGGATGAAGTGCTTGCCTGGCTGAAATTCATTGCCTCTGCTTGGTTTACTCCATTACTCGCTTGCATTACAAATAGTTGGGAGCAGGAGATGGCAATAGTATTTTTTTTTGCATAATTCCAGTCTGAAATTCTTCTGCTGGTAGTTTTCTCTTAAAATATATACGTGTGGGTCACTTTTCATATCTCTAGCAAGATTAATTGCAGGGAGTGCTATTACAGGTTGTGATCACTCGTGGCCACACTATGCTATGCTAATGTAGCACATTATCCTCAAATAATGCTATTCTGAACATGCGTCATAATTTTATGGTTGACAGCCAGATAACTCAGACAGCCAATTTTCTCCCCCAAAAAAGAACCAGGATCAGGGACCTGTAAACTAATTTCTCAAAAATGGTCTGCTATGGTTGGAACAAGTAATGTGTCATCAGCATTCATCATTGCTGCCACAGTACGAAGGAGAAAAGAAAAAGAACAGAAACAGAAGGAAGGGATTTGCAAGCTGTGAATAAATAAAATTCCACTTTTTGATGTACCACGAATTGAAATGTAGGTAGTACACCTACACTGTTGAGTCTGAAGACAGTAACTGCAGGTGTTGCCAAGTAGGACTAAATATAGCAATGTATATTTAGTATACAAGAGTTAGATTTATTATACTTCAGCATATACCTACTGTCTACTTACATTTGCCTCTTTAGAAAAGCATGTCTTGGCAACATTACCTGTGATAATTATCTATAGAATTTACTTTTATTTAATTTTATTTCTACTTACATATACACATTTATAATACCTGTAGGATTTTTGTGTCAAAAATCTGGGCAGTCCGCCACCCTTAGTGCTTTTACAGTCCTTAAAGTTCAGGGTCACATATGGGGCTCAGCAAGTCCCCAAACCCCCGTGCCAGCTGTCTGCACGCCACGGGTACCAAACTTTCACCTTAGTATTGCTGAAACATTATTTGAAGCTTTATGTAGGCAGACAGGTAAAATGGCCAGAGAAAACTGTCAGTGCTGATGTAGGCAGTCATTAGAAAATCTCATTATATTCAGAAGTCTGTACAATGAATCACCTTTCTTCTCCCAGAAAAGTGAAAACCTTCGCTTTAAATGAAATGTTTTCTTCTTCTTCTCTCAGGAGCTCACCAGGCAGACAGATACCTACTGCCTATAAGAAAAGAATACCTAGTCTAAAATCTAATCATCTTGTCCAACTGCTTTAATACCATTTTAAAAATATATCTTACAGACTTAATCTATCCAGTCTGGCATCTATTCAGTATTTTCTAGCCTAATATCCTGTATGGGGTTCTGATTATTGTGGGAACAGGGAACAAAGAAATGGTGGCCAGGATGTCATCAGATGGAGCAGCCCTATCCTATTTTTCAGGGGGATTTAATGCCGTCAGTACTTATGGAACAGTGGAATTATTTGCTGCAAGAAAAGAATCAAAATCATGGTGGTGAGTAAAAATAGATACAGAAGAGGTAGACAAAGATTCTGCAGAGTTGATAAGCTCAATTTCCCAATAAATCCTTCTGAGTTTTTTTAGATTAGTGGTTCAAGGTAGCTGACCTGCCAGGAATAAATTGTGCCTATAGCAAAAGCAATACATCTGAATTTGCCTAAAACTCCCTGGAAGTTTAACTTGTGCACGTGACATACTTTTGCACTTGAAGGGTTCATCCACATGAATCCTTACTTTATAATTGTTGGATAACAATTTATTTTAAAAGATTTGAGCGCTGTGCTGTCCTCTCACCAGTAAAACTTTCATACTATGAATATCATAAAATCCAACTCTTATTTACCTAGCGGTTTTCATCACTAGATCTCAGACATTACAAAAAAGTAAGTAACAATAAACCCATTTTGCAGATGAATAAACTGAGGTTCAATGAATTATAACAGGATCTCATGGCAGGGAAATAAAGCAGGCTGGTGGTTACCCACATCCCAATGGACACACTTCTTTCTGCTCACTTTAGACAGAGCAGTATCCTGTAGTAGAGGTGTACATTTCTATGACTATATTGCCTTCTTTAAGTTGCAATGATTAAACCAACAGAGGCAAAGAGACAACATCTATAGCATTCACCATGGAAAGTGGAAAATCAGGGAAGCGAGAATTTGCCAAGCATCATTCAGTATTTTCAAAAGCAGTGACCAAGATCTAAGTCTTTGATCCTGTTGTAATCAAAATACTGCCATCAACCTCTAATTTAGCCTCATGGGGTGGTTTTTTGGTTTTTGGGTAGGTGTTGGGGTTTTTTTGTTTTGTTTCAGTTTCTTTCCCCTTTTTCTTGTCACTGTCTATCATGCTATTCCTAGTCATGTTGAATTTCCCTGGAGAACTTGTAGACACTTTGGTTTTGCTTACCCAATACCCACTTCATGATCAGCAATTCTGTCCATGAGAACTGAGTTGTTTTGACTCTAAATATTTGTTTTGGATGATCCGTGATGGTCTCATTGGGGAGATTTTTTACTCCTTCAAACCGATCTGAAGCATTCACTACTAACAGTCCAAGGAAGATTGTGAAAGAAACTGCATGTGCCACAAACTTCATGAAAGGACTTCGGAGGGTCCGTCCGAGCTGCAATGAAACATACAGAAGATATAAGATTTTCTTTCCCTTCTCCACCTCATGGAAGTTTTTTTCTTATAAAAGTTTGAACCATTTGCCCAGGGTGAAAAGGATTCTGAAATGAATTCTAGGTCATGAACTAAAGAGGGTTTAGATTCGTTCAAGTTGTTCTTTGCTATTACTAGATATTATGCATTGCAGTTCCAACTATGCCCTTTGGATAATTTTCTATGCATGGCAGTATCTAATATTGCTCCTTTATACCCACATATAATATCTAATTGTCCTGGCCATATGGTAAGCAGAAAATGAAAAGACGGGACATTTATATGAGAGACGTGTTTGTCTGTATACGTGTTATATGAATGTACTCGTGTGTGTCAATACAAACCCTAATGATGGGCCCGCTCCTCATCCTTACATCGTTATATACCAGAATCTTTTATTAATGCTGAATTCTTGGTTCATTAACAATGTGTAGGAAATAGCCTTCTGTTTAAAGATTCTTTAGTAACATTTTTAATATGCTTTGGTATGATAATCTTCTCTCATAATTACGACAAAAGCTGGAAATCCACTCCCCAGAACACAAGGATTTATTTCAATGCATTAAGCCAAGAATCAGAGCAGCAGATCTCTTCACTATAGCTAATATTTGTTCCATTCTTCTTGAAAAGTTTTGTTTGTTAATTACTTTGAATAATACTCTTTTCATTTTACATTTTCTGTCATCTAAGAAAACATTACTCCAGAAAAATGTTAGAGTAGAAGCATTTTTAGCAGTGCAAGGACCGATGCCTGTGGCATGGGACACAACAGACAGCAATGCAAGTGCCATCCCGTATGTGCCCTTTCCAAAACCACCTAAAAGCAAATGGGATTTTTTAAAAGTATATTACACACTGATTAACTTCCCTTGATGACAAGGTATCCTCAAAATTTTTGTAATATCTACTGACTTGATGATAAAACTTCATAAGAATTATGAAAAAGGACTGAAAAAGGAAATTCTCCATTTTCTTACTTACCTCCAATAGCAGCTTTGTTTAAAAAGAGCCCAGGTCTCTTGTTATTGCAGGGCAGGAAATATTTTAAAAGCAGGGCTTTTTAGGTCTAGTGGAAATTTAAAGGAAGTCTTATGATTTTGGTCCTTATTTCTTTTTCTTCACCAAAATTTTAAAATGTCAAATAAATCTTTTATGAAGTTGACAGAATAGTAAATCTTACTGGAAAATTTGCATGCTTCTAAATACCAGAAAGACTTTCCAATAAAGAAAATGAAAAAACCTGCTCTATCCTCGAGCCCTTATTGACAGGCTTGTTTCTTTCTGAGGTCAGTAAGGATGCTTTTAAGTGGGTAGATATTGCACTGAATCAAACCCCAAGTTTCCTTAATCTTTTCTAGGAATATTATGGCAGATGCAGGAGTAAATGAAGCGTGTTAAAACCAATCCCAACACTTGTGATGCTGCTTCACTCCTCTGCTGTAAACCTTGGTGTAGTGTTAGCTCTCAACAGCTTTTTATGGCTGGTGTTGGGTAGATTTCCATTTGGTAGCAGAATTTATATTTCCAGTACAGAGCTGATGGGTTGATATGATATGTTTGAACAATGCCCTATACAGCAATAATCTCAGATGTTTTCCTCATATGACTTGTCTGAGAGAGCTCAAAGAGCAAGAGCAAAGTATAACAACAACTATGGGCATATGGGGCCTTACCAGCAAAGTTTTAAGAAAATGCATTTGCAGTCTGTACAAGACTCATTTCTACCCTGAATCCACTAAAATAGAAAGAGCGTACTGGGACCAGTACCGTCTAATATCTTCACCAATGACACAGACAGTGGGATCGAGTGCACCCCCAGACTGCAGATGACACCAAGCTGAGCGGTGCAGTTGACACACCTGAGGGAGAGGGACCTGAGAAATGGGTCCATGAGACCCTCATGAGGTTCAACAAGGCCAAGTGCAAGGTCCTGCACCTGGGTCGGGGCAACCCCTGGTGCCAGCACAGGCTGAGGGATGGAGGGATTGAGAGCAGCCCTGCGGAGGAGGACCTGGGGGTACTGGTGGATGAAATTAAAGTAGCACAGCCTTGGTTATCAGAGAAATAATCCTGTGTATTACAGCACCAAGTGAATTCTGTGGGCAATTTCACTTAGTTCTCTACTGATTTAACAAACGTCTGCATTTAGACAGTGTTACATCAGCATTTTATCCCATTTATTACTGCATAAAGTTTACAGGTTTTTTTCTTGAGTTGATGCTTTTCATATCTTCTCAGAAATCTGATTTTTAGCTAAGAGCTAAAGGAGGTGAAACTGTTGACTAGAATATTCTGTAAAAAATTAATGAAACGTCAATTCCTCCAGTCAGCCTAATGCTTTATGACAATAAGATATATTTTTCAAGCAACATGATACAGTTAAACTCAAGGTGTGTAACTACTTGGATGTATCAATTTCTCAATTACTTTTTAAAATCAAAGTATCATCTTTCATCAAATCAGGATTGCGGGGAAGTGCCTGGCTGTCACTGTTAAGACAGAGGCAAGACACCGACAGTGTGTGAATACAAAGGTTCATTCTTAAGAACAGCTCATTTCATGACTTAGTAACGGATCCATATTATGAAAAAATAATGAAGCATGCAGACAAGTCAAAAAGAAAATATATAAAACGTGATAGTGAAACGAAGTTTGCCAAATGCAAATTAATCTCTACTCCAAGAGGCAGGAACAAATAAAGATAGAATTCTCATAAAGAAAAAAGCCATTACTACTTCCAGTACTATGCTCATAGCAGAAGCATGAAGAATATTGTAGAAATTTCATGTAGCTTAACTGGGGAAGAAAATACCCAAAGTAAAAAGGTACAGGTACAGCTTTAGGTGGAGTGATCCATTAAAGTTCCAGTGCTTAAACGATGCTGAATCTGTCCCAGTGGGATCTATGGTCCATAAATCCCCAGCATGGCTACATGAAAGCCAGAGAACCACCCAGGCAATGACAGCTGTCTATAAATGATCTCTGTTAGTGTTGCAATATTTGAATGTGCACTTCAACCAACCAGAGAAGAAAAAATACTTCTTGAAGTTCTGCAGACAGTCCAAACAGTCCTGCTTGCTCTTGTTATTAAGGTTTTGAGCAGCAGACTGTGCAATTTTTCCATTCTCTCTCTTATCTTCTCCTCCGATCAGCAGTGAAACAGGGTTTGGACACCAACGTATAAAGCAACAGCTCATTTTAGAGTCACAGCCTCCATGAGATGGTTGAGTCAAGACAGATATTTCCAAATAAGATAGGCTTACAATCCATGGGTCTTGTCAACGGTTTGTGCATCCAGAAGTGAATGAATGACTGACACTAAAATTGGCTTTAATAAAGACAGCTCTGTGCAACTGAACGCAAAAGAAGAGTTTAGTTGCAAACTCCAGTTAATATTATTTACTAATTTTCAAGGGTGGTATTCTAACCCCACGGTGATTTATTAAAGAAAATTTTCTCTTAGGAGGTAAAGGCTTGAAAACATATTCCTTGCTAAGGTACATCAGTGAAGGGATTCTTTTGAAATATGAGTTACTCTGTTACCCTATGTGAAACTGCTGAATTTGACCAATACATCTTAAGGATGTGATACACAGTAGTATTGGTCAGGACAGCTCCCATAAGCAGTATTCCACATTACAGGAATTGCCTTCATTTTTCTCACTGTCTTAGCCCAGAAATTAGTCCCTGACTCATGCCTGGACACCCATGTGTCTTTTAAGTCACGACTGATTTTATTTAAGCTAAACATAAATATGGCTGATTGTTACTATGGAAAAATTATTTCATTACCCAGTTGTGCAATGCCAAGATTGTTTCCATGACTTAAAACCAAACAAAACACTTGTAAAATTGACCAGGACAAAATCGGGCAGCTCAGATCATCACATGCGAATCTTCTGCTAATATCACCATCCTTTTAGTGAATATGCTGTCTATGGAAAATTGTCTGCAATAAGACTATGATACAAGGCTCATGCATCAACCCTCAACCCTTGAACCTAATAATGACTATTTTGGGTGAGGTACCAATTCATGGAGGAAAAATGCATTCCTTATTCAGTTATTTCTATCACAGGCCCCAATCAAAAATCAAGACTGCATTGTTCTGATCAATGCAAAGCCATGCATTAAAAGACAATTCCTGCCTGAAAGACCTTTCAATTATGACAGAAGATTCCGTATGCTTTTTCACAGTCTAAAGCGGGGCGAAAAGAAAGGGACACTGAAAAAATGAGAATGCACAAAAGGTTTAGTGTAATGAAATCACAGACGATGAAAAGTTAAGTTCCCTTCCCTCCATTTTTTTTTAATTTTAATACACCTACCTCAAGAAATTAAAACCAAATATCTTTCTCAATAATTTCTTATTTCTGCTGTAAAACCTATTTCTTTTTAATTTCTTGCCTCAGTTTCTTTTCCCCTTAGTTTTTATGCTTTTAATTTAAATTCTCCACTTATTTCTAGCTTAATTGTTCTCCCCACCTATTGCTATATTCAAATGCAACCTCTGTAATTCTGAGAATACACCACAAATGTTGCTGTTGGCTGGTGTGCCAACTCCCAGCACGTTCAACAGAGGTGAAGGAAATTAAACAGCTTCGTAAATCCCTGCTAGACTGAGGTCTGACATAACGAATCAATGTGATAATTCCACACGTGAATGCCCTCTACAACCTAACCAAAACCACCCGCAACACCGCCCAGCTTTCACACGCACTTCTCTGTGTGAAACTCTGGAGTCCTGTCCAGTATTCATAAAAGCTGTGGGGTTTTGTGTTGATACAAACCTTGAGAAAATGCAGTTACATTCTCAGTTACTCTAAGAGAAAGTACTTTTCTTGGAAATATTTTCGAGGACACCAAGCCTTAAACATGTTTTATTAACTCAGATGTTCTGGAAGACTGTTTTCAAAAGGTCTGTCTGATTGCACCAACATAAATCTTTTCAAATTATAGTCTTTCCTTAATACCCACCCATGGATCTATAATTTCTTGGGCTTGACAAATTTAGAAAGGATTTCTCACTGGCTTTTAAAGAAAATGGGAGATGATGCTTTCAAGACCAAATAAATTACCAGCGCCAGGGGTCATTTTATCAAATTCAAGTACCTCTGATAAGGCTCTTGCTGAAGACCTCTACCCTGTAATGGATGATGTTGCTGGCTATTGCTGAACGTGAAATGATCTTGTTCCCTGCCACCCCTTTCTTCTGTGGCAAGAGTAGTGAAAAAGCTATTTATCACTCAGCCACACACCACCTATTTATCTCCACTTGCTTGAGCAGACTCTTTCAGGATGGAAACCTCACTACAGATTTCATACCACAGAGAGCTCAAGCTTTTACCTAAGCTAATGGTTGGCTCTGGTACTTTGACCTCTAGGTTTCAGCAAAACTCTCCTGCTACATCTGATGCTGTGAGACATAGCACAGTCATATTTAGGTACACATCAGTTTTCCAAGTTTCATCATCTGTTCCCTCAAAACTGTAAAGATTGTATAATTAAATCTAGTCTTCTCTGCAGCACTAAGCAGTCCCTTGGGGCTTGCCAGAGTTTCAGGCACATGTGCCGTAATAATGCTCCACTAACAAAAAATACAAGATCAGAAAGAAGGAAAGAGAAGAAAGAGGCCCTGAAGAAGGGAGGAACCTGCAACATAAAGTACATAAGGGGAATGGGAGTTTAAACATCAGAGCTAACTAAAAGAGCAACAAAATTCTCCCCCTTTAGTTATTCCCCATTTTGGTGGTTCTTCTATTCCTTTTCACCCCCCTCCCGTGTTGTTATCTCCTATCGCTTTCTTGTTCCTATTCTTTTCTTGTCACCCACTGTCTCACTGTTTCCTTCCCCCATCACACCACCTTTATTACCTGCGATGATGAACCTCAACCCATACCTAATTGTGTATATCAAGCAACACCTCAGGCTTGCTCCCCCCTTGGGCAATCTTAAAGAACAGCATTAATCACTTCCCAGTGGCGTTACAGAAAAATATGTGACTTCATTCCAGGCCCTGGATGGAAATGATCATAAAACCCATGCACCTTAATGAGTTTGTACCTTGCTGCAGGGAGCGATCCAGTAGGCTATGGCGAGGAAGGGCAGGCCAATGGAGACCCCAAAAACAGCCAAGAACTTCACAGCTATAGATTGCTGCCGTAAGCCTGAGAGGTTTTCGTACCACATGGTTAGCAATTGTTGCTGGCAGTTGGGGTGAGCAACAAACTGTAACAGAAACAGAAATAGAAGTGTCAGTAGCATTGTCTGAAGAGGATAAGGTTTCAGTGAATAACCTGTTGAACTTGCCAGTGGAACAAGATGGGGCACTTCTTTGTTGTCCAACATAGCTTATGGTATCACAAACAGAAAACTGTAAACCAGGCACCCAGAATCCCCAGGTACTGGCAAAATGTGTTTCATTTCTGCTTGTCTTCTCTAGATAAAAGTTCTGTTACGTGGCAGACCGTCTAGGCCAAACCCCAACATCTGTCAGTGGCCAGCACTGACCAAGTGCCTCTGCGGGGTCAGCATTTACATCTGAGACAGTCTGCATCGAGATGCAGAAAAGACCCAGTGAGGCACCTCGATGTCAAGCTGGGAAAAAACTCTGATAACTTGCTAAAGACATAGGCCATTGAAATAGTCCTTCAACACAGCACTGATATTACATTGTTCTATTCATGGCATACAGACCCAAAGTGAACCATTCTGCACAGTTCTCCTTCTCCTGTAAACTGTAAGAGTTTTTTTGCTACTTTAAATGCTTTATCTCAGATTACCTTTCAAAAAATGACAGCTCATCCTTTACTGATCGGACAAAAAGATAAATTTAAAAGCAGAAGGAAAAGCTGTGCTGCTCTGGCACAGAAGGTACATGTTTTGTATCTTGTAAGTGAGATTCTTCTTCGGTTTATTGTTGGGAGGAAAAAGAAAAGGCGAGCAGCAGACAACTGAAAAGGGCAATTTCTTAATGGTAAAATTACAGCACCACTGGATCCCATGGAAGAGTTTTATAATAAAGATTAAAATTCTTTATTTCATATTGTTCTTCAGGATGATTGAATTTAGAATGTGACTATCTTTAATCACAAAGAAAGGTAATTAAAAGGCAAAATAACTGAAAGATGAAAAATAAATATGTTGCTAATGTAGCTGATTGCATTAGCAGAACTGAGTGCTTCATTTATGAGTTTTGTGGGTGAATAAATGTTCTTAGGAGGAAAATGTAAAACCTTCCACTATTTCAAAAAGCAGAACTTTCTGGAGGCAAGGGGGAGGATGAAGGGGGGAGAAAGAGAAAGAGAGGAAGAAAGCTGAGGCTACTAGGGGGCTTCACGGCCGCTGTTGCCCTGCCTGGCAGGGTGGACATGGACCGCTGCCCTGCTTCAGCCCTTTCAGCTGCAACCCGCTGGGGGCATTTCAGCTGTAGTCTGTAGTTTTATTGGGTCTGAAGAGTAGACAAAATTCTAACTGTGCTTTCGTCTTCACTATCTATAAAATAATGCTCAAATTGGAAATTCAATGGACTCTTTTCTAGTTGTTTGCATAATAACAAAACCGTTACTGTGAGTTTAAATGATCGGTTTATTGCAAGTGCGGAATGAAATACCCTTGCACGGTAATTAGGATTGCTGTGGAATAGTGCATTTCCTTCTTTAACAGCACATTACCAGCTATTTAAAATGTGCTTCTTCAGATGAATTAGGCTTTGGGGCCTGCATTTCCTAAAAAGAAAAAAATAGAAAATAAGACTTTACCCCTTCCACTGAATGAATCAATCAGAGTGAAGAAATTTTATAGGTACTTTTAACCTCTTTTGCCTTTAGAATTGTTTCCTGGAAACATCAACTTTTTATATGCTTTCTTTTAAGCTTGGAAATATTAACATTTTTAATATACTTTCTTTTAAGATGCTTTCAAAAAAGATAATCTATAAATCATCCCCCCCTAGTCAGTCTGAGCATTTAAAGTTTAAGGTTAAGGTGATGATAGCAGTACTGCAAGGAGGCATTTCCTAATGCTCAGTGTTTACGTTTGTGCTAGTGCTGCTAGGGCTTTTGATCGTTCTGGCAAATGGACAGAGAGATGAAGTGGAAGGAAGCTAGACGGAGAATTGATTCCCTCCGTAAATTTTATTTTCAGATATGATGAATTCAATAGCAATTGTAGCAACTCGTGGAAAGGAAAATTACACTGGTAGATGTGCAGACTTCTGAGAGGAAGGGCCAAAGCAACAGCCAGGCTTCCTCCTGCTCTTGTAATTGTTCACCGCATTATGAGAATTGATTCAGACAAAGAAATTCAGTTGTCCTTGGCAATGAGACAGTCAAAGACTCTTGCTGGTTGACATTTCAGAGAATTCATCAGACATTTTAATCTCCTCCTTGTTTCACTCTGTCTGGGAACAGCTACAATAAAAATACAAATATAGGAAAATTGAGAAGGAATTGCCATAAAACCTGGTTCATTGGAACAATTTATTTTGTACAAGGCAATAAAGATTGGCAGCATGCCATAGAGCCGTGATGGTGTTCATCTTACTCTGATTATTACAAAAATGAGGCGAAAATAAGATCAGGATAAGAAAGATAAGAGCATGAATGAGTTTTGATCTGTTATTTGCCTGCAGCAAGCAGTACAGGTTTTCATTGTTTGCTCCATCAGTTATTAATGAAATACACAGAGACCCTTGGACAATGCCAACCCTCTCTCTCTCAAAATTTCAGAAATTGATCTTAGATCTCATCAAAGGCGTTACAGAGCCATTTAACTTTCTCTCTTCTCTGGGAATGGGCTCTGACACCAAGTTAAAGATTATACCAATGCTTTGCTTTGTGTCATAGGCACCGAAAAGAACACAGTTTGAGACAAAAGCTTCACGGCAGAATGCTTCAAAGCGTAATGAAAAATGGTGATGTGGTATATTGAATTTCAGAGTCCTAAACACTGCAATGCTTTATAAAAGTTCCCATTAAATGCTATTTCCCTTTCCTCAGTACTGGAAAATGAGGCTAGGAGGCTTTTAAGGGCAAGCTGTGGCTGCTCCTATGCTGCGTGCCAGAAGAAGAGAAAGGCAGAAAGTGTTGCAACAAGACTGGTGTGGCCGGGGCTGTGCAGAAGAGCAAGATCTTGCTGATTGAAATGGAAGCACTGGCAGTGGAGAGGATCGCGTGGGTCCAAAAAGAGCCATTTAAAAGCATTAAGTGCTTTATCTCACGGGCAGAGTGAGCCCCCTCCAAGCTGATCAAGACCTGGAAGCTCAAGCAGAATGTTTTCCAATGCTTCTGCATTCGGAAACTGCAGTGGCAGCTTTTCTGCTCCCGTGGCACAGGGACCCCAGCAGATGGCGATGGTTTTTCCTGATACCTTGCATACCTCTGATTTAGGAAGAAAATTGCACTTCTCTTCAGCCTAACAGTTACAAATTTTTTTTTAAGGTAAAGAAAGGCTAAAAAAAAAATAATAATAATAAAATCACACATCAATCTGACGAGCCAGCTCAAATAATGGAGCTGCCAAAGTGGCATTTTTGACAGTCACTGAAAAACATAGGGAAGTATTGACATCTCCAAAAGCCACTGTCCTGTGCTGCAGGGGATTAAATGAGTGAGATGAATATTCATCTAGAATATGGAAAAAATCTCTCAAAGCCTTCAGTGGGAATTAAAAGGGCCAAAGGAACTGTTTTATACATAAAAATAAAGAGAATATTTTAGAGACCACTGTGGATACCACACTGAACGATAACTTTTCCACATTGCTATCTAATTTGATGTATGACAGCTCCTTCTCGTAGCTTATCATGTATATGCATTGTGGGAAAGCACTTTCCAGCTCTCATGACAGAGTGAGATGTTTTTCCTCAGCATACTTGTTCAAAAATGCATGAGTTTCACTACACAGACAATAAAGTACCTTTATAACTCTATAACTGAATAGGAAGTTACTTCTGATAGAAAACACTGTACTAGAGAGACTTTTGTTTTTTATTTGTTATTATATTGGGCAGAGAAAGTGTCTGTCATGAGGACCCTGGTCACTGCTGCTGTTTAGTATTAGCACTGTGGTTGCCTAAGCTGTCAGTGGTTAGGCACTGTTTAAACCCCCTATCGAAAACACCCCATGGTTCCTACCTGAAGGGTTCTCTCTTATTCTGTGGCACATAACAGATAAGCTAGAGCCAGGTGACAAAACCCCAGGAAATTCTTGAGAGTGTCAGACAATGGTCACACACCAAACAGAAAAAAAAAAAGAAAAAGATATCTATCTTGGACAGAAAAATGCTGTCAGCAGAAATAAGGAAACCTGCGGCACGACAGGTAAAAGGCAGAGGTCAGCCTCAGAAGACTGGAATTAATCGTGCAGAAACCCCCCCCCCCGTACCTCTTTTATTGCTGAAATAATTCTAATTCCCTCATGAGTGCAGAAATCTACTACTGAGGCGAAGGAATTAACCACTCAGGCAGGATCATCTTGCTTTGCTAATGCACCCTATGCTAAATAGCCTGGGGCTGAGGTAGAAAGGAAAAACTCATCAGTGAACCAGTGAAAAACCTGCAAATCAGAACTAACAACACAAACTTGTGACTTTAACGTCCTGCTTTCACAGAGATACTCCTGTCATGTCGTCTCCAGCTCGCCCCTTCACTGTAAGCCTTATAACAAACGCTGGCAAATCTCAGCAAACAAAAGCTGCAATTCAGGTGAGCGGCGGTGTGTTTAATCAGTGAGTGAGAGCTAGAAAAGGAGCTGCATAAATAGATTTTCAGGAGAACATTGGTAATGTCAAGAGACACTGGCAGGGGCAGGGATGAGCCATTTTTCATTCCATCATGTAGCTGCATTCACGTCCTTCAAACAACCTTTCTGGGTTCATTATAAAACATTTCTCCTTCGATGTAGCTCATCGATTCTGCAAGTCTATGTTGATTAACACATTTTAGGCTGCAGCACCTGCTCACAGGAACCCCTGGTTGGGTTCGTAATGCTTCAAATGCCAGAGACCCTAGCAAAACCGTTTTGATGACTCATTTGAGTCAATCGTCATCCCGTGCCTCTGAATTACAAGGGGAAATGAGGGGAGCATCAAGTGGATTGTATACGCGGCTTCTCCCATTTTGCTGGGGGTGTCACCAGGGAGCACAGGAGCAGCACTCCAGCAGGGATCCACATGTTGGAAAAACCAGGTGGGCGCTGAACCGCACACGTTGTGTGCTCTGAAAAGATGAAAGTACAGAAGTATTATTAAGAAGCCTTCATGACACCCCTCACAGACAATCACAGCCTGAGCTGAGCTTGCCGCGCTGGTGTTCCCAGCAGGACCAGTCCTGGTCTGGAAGGTGAGTCAGCATTTGCTCCGCCACGGCGCTGTGCTTGAGCAAAACCAGAGGCAGGGAGGGGTGGAAAGCTGCGCTTGCCCGTCTCTGCTTCTGTGTAGGCACTATCGTGTTTCTCCCAGCAAAACCTTCGTGAAAGGAGATACAAAGTCATCCTTTTTCAGGGGCTTGGTGAAGACGCTGTGGGAGTATCAGCAAGCATTGGCAGGGGTGGAAGAGACTCAGGGAAAGGTCGAAGCAGGGTATTACTGCTCTTCCCCTGAAGGTAAAAAATATACTGCCATTTCACCAAAGAGGATCAGATGAGTTAAAGGGTAAACATATGTCCACATATACACAACAGGAAAAAAAGGCAATGACAATATTAAAACAAAACATAATTTCTTTCCTTTTAAACCACTTTTCACTTTTGAAAATTCCTTTGGTATTTTAAGCATTTTTAAGACTCAAAGCCTAAATAAAGAGTCTGGATTTATACTGAATAAAATACTTTTCTTAAACTGAAACGTATCTTGTTTTTGAAAAACAAACAAACAAACAAACAAACTGAAAAACAAATTCAAACTTGAAAAAAAAAAAAAGGAAAATGTGTCAGGACAGTTTTCTGATTTGGTAAAAGACCCACCTACTTGCAGAGTCGTTTCACCCAACACAGAGCAGGAGACGACAGAGCTCAGTGGAAATTACTGAAGCTTGCTAGGAAATACACAGCACAGGAAAAGGCCAACACATGCATATGCCTTTTCTTACCTTCACCTTGTACTCTGTTCTGTGAACCTCCAAGTGAACAAAGAGCCCTTTGTTTTGAAGAAACTATTTTCAGAAACCTTAGCAGAAGCAGATGGGATATAATAGATTTATTTCATGATCCAGAGTATGAAGAAAAAAGCCTGCCTTTAGCAAGTGCTTGTGCTATTGAACTATGACAAATGAGGTTGTCAGGGTAAATATAGCTGGCACTTGGCTCGCTGTTTGCTGTTGTGCCTGATAAGAGTTGCAAGTAAAAAGTTTAAGAAAGAAATAGAAAACTACTTGCCCTATTATTTATGCATTAAATATAATGATTAAAGTTCCAATCCAAATACCCATGCTGTGAGACTGTGACCTTTTCACAAAAAAGACCTGCTTTAATTATAGTTAAATTCTATCCATGGCCGCAGGCCCAGTTTTTAAAACATTTTGCAACAGAATAACCTTATGAGGGAGAGTAAATCAGCAGGTCCAAATTCCTTCATCCAGATGTAAAAAAAGAATTTAATGGGACCCTGTTCAACTGGGATTAAAGAAAGTTCAACTGATCGAGACTCGTATCAATGGGATCCGACCATTGCATAAAAATAAACACTATGTGAGAAAAGGTCCTCTGAGATATCGCAGTTGCTGCAGACACACACAGAGAACATGAAGCAAAGAAATGTCCCTGCCCTGAGGATTTCTGCAGCTTTCCCTCTGTCCCTGGGGTTCATTTGACTGTCTAATGGCATCACACAAATATTCATGAGGTTCTTGCTCATCCTGTAGATGAGCTTTATGACAGTCTTGGTGATGTCTGGAGTCTAACATCAGCATTTATAAACCTGGTAGCAAAGGGAAAAGGTTTCTATTTGTAGGCAGAGCCCAGATGAGCTGGAATTATCAGGAAAAAAAACCAACCCCAACAAATTGTGCAACCTCAGCCTATGAGTTACTTTTAAGGCATAAACCCAAAAGTATTTGTTATGGTTTTAATAATAAATTACACCTTTAGTAACACCTTTCACATGCACCCTTCTGAACCAAAATATCTTTCGTATTAGAGCCATTTGGCAGTGGGGAAATACTTGCATCAAATCCCAAGATACTCACATATTTCCCAGTTTTATGGAAATCCAATAGCTGGATCCAGTTGCTAGTTGACCTGAATTATCTAATGCAAAATTCTGATTCTGAACACTTAAAACCTTAGCATAGCTACAGTTTACAACCACATCTCTCTCCTGTGACCCAGTCTGCTCTATAAAAGCAAGCGTGCTGCTATTTGGGATAGATCTGCTCTCTGCTAAATCAGTGAGTACATTAACAGGATCGGGATCTCACTTTGCAAAGGTGACAAGAAGACAGAACCAAGGCAGTGCAGGTCATCCCAGCATCCCAATGGTTGTATAAGTGCCCCAACACACCCGTGTGGCGCAGCTGTGCAAAGGAGATGGCGTTGTCCCATTAGAATGAGCAATGTGGTTGGAAACAGAATTTGACCAGGCACCAGAATGGTGAACAGGCACAAAATAAAACCCAATAAAAACAAATCAGTGTAATAGAAAACAAAAATAATAGGGTAAATAAAACTGCAAGGACCATTTCAAATGCAATTCGCCCATTGGCAGGAATGGTCTTCAGTGCTGAGTGAAAACACAAAATTAATAATCCTCTTAGTAGTGGAAGGAATGGAGGGGGATTTTTTTGTCTTTCTGTTACATTTCAAAACAAGTGGTATAAAATTAAGTCCTATATATTTGAGGTGTATAACTAGAAAATGTAGAATTTACACAAATTCTTTAATTGGTTCAGTTTAAACCTTGTTCTGCCTAAAGTTTCTTTTTGATTTCACTTCCCTGAGACAAGGATAAAGGCTCTTTTTTGTGCTAAGCATTCTTCTATAGGTGGTGAATAATGTGGTTGGCTCTTGAGAAAACTTCACTTTCATGTTCCAGCGGGCTGCATGTTTTCTGAAGAGATTTATTGCTAATGTCTTTCTTCTCTTTTTACATGTATGAATAAATCTTATCACTGAATTATTTATCTGAAAACAAGAAAATGCATTGGAAGTCCCAGCCTCTAACATTCCAGGGTTTTCCTATCTGTGCAGAATCAAAACCGCTTGGAAATCTTTGTTATTTAATTATTCACCTGAAAACATGCCACAGTAAAAAGTTACCAAACAACGAGCTCCCTTTGGTATCTAAAAATATAACCCCAGTGGGCACAGAAGGAGAAATTTAAAATGCTATAGCTTCTTCCTCCCCCAGGAGAGTTAGTAAACTATTTTTCCTTGGCTATGTGGCTGGGCTGGTGCTCAAACTCACATGTCTCCAGTATAAATGGCTTTGCTCCCAGCAGAGCTGATGGAGAGAAAGACTCACTCAAAAGACGAGACTCCTTTCACTGTCAGGTATAGCGTCCCAAAAACGTACCTAAATGTAGACATCAACAGGTGCGTGACAAAAATCTGACGGAGGAGAGCCACAGCCTGGGTCAGTACCCATGCAGACATCCAAATTTGACCACCTCTTAGAAGAAATTAGTAACTCAGTAACTTGAAATATTGAATCTTATTCTTTTTTGGGTTGTACTCATCCCCACCTGACTTTCCATCCAAAATGCACATTAGCAGGTCTACTGCCTCTGGGGAGTTAGATGAAGTCAAAACTGGGGGCAGCTAAGGTCAGGTTTATAGCAGCCCATATTAATTGTTCTTTTCTAAGAGAATTTTATTATTAATAAAGGTAATTTAA
>VZTV01018516.1:0-12815 GCA_013400875.1 Anhinga rufa
TATAACTAGATTAACTGGGAAAATTACCTTTACTTTTATTCAGAAATGCAGTATGTCCAAACAAATCTAAATTAGAATGGAAAATATACACAATCCCAAGGTTTAGAATGTTCTTGAAATCAAAACCATACACAATGTGAATGGCTAGTACAAACTAAATGCTCTCAACATAAGCCTGAAGTAATTTAAATGGTATTTTTGAATTAACAGCTGAACAAGACTCCTTGCCTTTTTAAAACAACAGTAGCAACAAGTCTTATCTTTGATACCATGGCTTAGGAGTGAGAACTCTCATCTGGCTGTTACCAGTTTGAGAGGGTGAAAGCCACAAATGCCAATGTGAATGCCCTCAAAGGAAGCTTTCCTTGGGAGTGGATAGTGGTATGTGCTGGGAATGAGAGGTATGCACTACTCTTCCTGTTGAATTTGAGTTGATTTGGAAAAAATAATTAAAGATACATTTATTGAAGGAGAGGCAAGAACGCAGTTCTGTTAGCTAGTGTTTTGAACACTCACCTTAGTGCATAGGTCCCAGCTCCTCTTTCACAGACTACATACTTTACCCATCTCATTCACATTAAAATGGTTGCCAAATTTCTAAGAAACAAATAAAACACCTATAAAATTAATAACTGGTTTTCAGATTGATTTCAGAAAGATATGTTCGAAGATAAGGCTCCTTCTTCATGTGCTAAGTGAATGACTTCTGAAAGGGAAATACTTAATCAGAGGTGTATATGTTCACTAATACTTCCCAAAGTTTGGACTTTCTTTTTTTCACTGATGAAGCAAAAGATTAGCACTGTCACAAAGCTCTGTTCATTGGAGTATACAGTTGGTTCTGTTGGTGTGTATTTCTTGTGTTTATTTGTGGACTGGACATCAATATTTTCACACTGAAATGCCAATACTGAAAATATTACACTGTGGTCTCCACACTGATGGATCTATTCTTCNNNNCACTAGCATACATGTATCGTTCCTATTGGCACTGTTTGGGATTCCTCATTGTATAACGTCCCTGGGCCTTTTTTTCTTTTCTTAACTAAAAGCCAGTTTCTCTTCTATCTTTCTTCACACAGAGTAATCCCTCTGACATACGGAATTCTTGAGAAGTAAAGTACTACTCATTGTGAATTAAAAGAACTAAGCCTTTAGTTTACTGCAGAATAAACAAACCCAGAAGACAGTAATTTTCAGGCAAAACAGGTTTAGCATATTTACTCTATGTACTATGATAGAGATAATTCACTAAGGTGCTATATGTATGTGTTATTTTTAGATCAATGTTCTAACATGATGCTTTGTTTTACTCTCTGCTTAGTATTCTCTTGTGTTAGACACTAATGTTCTGGTTTTTGTAAAGGGAAATCAGGAACTTTTTCATTACTGAATTATTAAATGTTAAATAAACAGTAAACTATAACACCTTAGAAATATTTCATCTTGGAAAAAAAATAAAGGAAAAAACCCATGGTTAACCATCTTAAAAACTGCAGTTGTGAAGCATTTCAGAGATTCTGATGGAAATGATAGTTATTACTACTCTCATGTTAAATTTGCAGTTCTGTTAGGCTATATTTCAATAAGTATTAAATTATGAGTAGCAATGCAGATCATGTATCATGAGCTCAAGCAGTGTCGTATCCTCAAATGGTACAGTATAATGTTTTGCAAAGCACAGGCAGAAAATATGGATGTATTATAATGAAGACAAATTAAGTGATTTTGATGTCGTATTCTATATAAAATGGTAAATGAATTGAAGTGTCTCCACCACTCTGTCAGCTTTTCATGTAAAGTAAAACAAGGGGCTTAATCCTTGTTCTTCTCTCCTTAGTCCTTGGAGAGAAAACTACAAAATTACTACTTCCTTTAGTGGAAGCAGCGTTGATCTATATATCATAAAAGACTGAAAATGTTGATTTTGTAAAATAATTATTTTTTTATATAAACAAATATTTGTCTTATCTTTTCCATTGTAGTTTTAGCCATCCTAGAAGGCTGAAATGAAAATAGTCTCAAAACAGATGTGTTTTGTCCATCCAGATGGCATTTTCCAAGTTCTGACCTCTTCTACTAGTTTTGCCACAGCAAATACAATCTATGTCACCTAGGCATTCATGCCCTTTAGCAGCACAATCTAAGGCTAGATTGCTGCTTCTGCTGTAAATTGAGAGAAAGAGGAGGATGCCCAGAGCCACCTCAATGTATAATGATTGTCTAAGATTCGTTTCTCTCTACTGACTATGGTGGGAGGCTATGCAAGTGGTTTGGCCTGAACGTTCATTTCACATCTAATTAGAGATACAGGAGATCTATTTCTTTTGCATGATTGCATACAATACACATAAAGCTAGATAAAAACATATGATACATATAAACCTTTACAGATCATTTCCTATCAGCAGCACCACTCTTCACAGCAGGGATTTTCAGCATCTTCCTCATAAATACTATCTAGCAATTTTAATGAAAATAATTTGTTCAACTTTAAAATAAGGAATATAAATCTCCACCTTGAATCTAAAGCATTATTTATTACATTTATTACATATTTATTACATGTTAGGTTAACAATGAAATTAAGTACAGAGAGAGATCTATTACAATAATATTTCCATGATAGTAGTTTGTTGTTAAATTGGCTTAAAATTGGGCATCTGGGCAGATACAAGGCTATTTTCCAGCCATATTTTTAGATGTTTTTCAACTGTCATGCTACCTACTACAAATTCTCAAATAAAATTCCACTTTGTCCTCACAGTTGTAAAATGGCTCTTAAAATTCTATGTAGAACTTGAAAGCACTTTAAGTAGGGTTATGTTGCTAATTAAACCCTTTCCCAGCCCTTTGCTGGGCTTATGTAAGAGTTTCACATTTAATGAGTAAAGCTGAACATCAAAAGCTGATGCTTACTTCCTCCATTCAGCTGGTTAAATAGCTGCCTTCCCTCTTTCTTGCTATTTACTCATTAACATCGGCTTTGCTCTTGCCAGTTCAGGAAAACCTGACTGGCAGCCATGGAAATCTCAGGCTGTGAATTCTCAGTCTCAAAGATACTGTGTTTGTACTTTATGAAATGTTCCTGTTTCTTAACAGACCTGTAACATTTTTGAAAAACAGCACAAGCACAGTGTTCAGTTTCTCAAGCTATCCCTTGGTGTTATTAGAGTAGGTTTTGTTCCTAGATAACTACATCAAGCAAAGGCATTTAAAAAAGACATTACCAAGAAAAAAAATAACTGCTATGCAAAAGTCCTACTTCTAATTTTTAAAACCAGGTTCAAAGGTTTCTTTGTGATCAGCTTTCATCTATCCTGAGCAATTTGAGTAGAAGAGATGAAAGTAGTATGATGGCAAGAAAAGGTTAAATAAATATTATGTGTGTATATTTCTGCTATATGATTGCACTTATTATTTAAAGGTGGTTGTTTGTCAGAGTACCATCATTGTATTAACCCTTTTACAGCAAAAGGGAGCCCATGTCGGCCCCTAGAACTGCTCTTTTTTGCTGTCTCAATGAAAATAATAGATTCAGCTTTCAAAAGCATTGCCTTGGGCATTCACACTGATGCAGTACACAAAGAACAATACTGGCCGTCTGTCCAGCCTGCTGTACTGCAGCACTAGAATACTTATGCCTACCAGAGTCGGGGAAGAAATGTAACAAGGAGCAGTTACTATCCTTGCTACAGCACCTGTAATATTTTTGGAAATAAATGTAAGATATGAAAACACCCTTTGGCTTAATGCCCTTCTCTTTAACCACGGTACTATTGAGTTTTCTTTTAACTGTAGATACCACATTTTCTTTTGTTTAACTTGGGCCAAAAGTGCATATAACCCAAGAGGAAAAAGCATACTTTAAAGGAAATTTGACAATGGGTTCCTGTATACTTTGCTTTCTCAAATGTATGTTCACCTTGTTCTGATAACCCGGGTTTAGAGTTCCTGCTCAAATTGAAGTCTAGAGCTGCAATTCAAAATGTTCTGAATTTTTAGCTTAGAATACCTTGCAGCACTAACAGCAGAGGTCTTACGGCATAAGTTAAACCCTTACACCATTTGGTGCTACTGTAAGTCTCTTACTTCGTGCTAATGTCACTTGGGAGATTTCAGTTCATCTGCAGCTTTAGAGTCTATTCTAATTTCATGTTACACTTTCACCAGCACACACAGGCATTCCCTCCCTCTTTAATTTCAGTACTGAGTTAATGAACATCAACTTGCATAAATATTGCCAAGCCACTTTCACCTCCATTCAGGAAACTGGGACTATTACTGTCATTTATTTCTCAGAATTACTTCCTTCATTTGGTCATTGCTCAGTATATTTAAATGCCACATCTGCTGAAAAGACAATAAGCATGCTATAATGAGACACACTTTTAAGGGAGAAGTGCTAATTCTTTTTTTGCCATATAACTCTAAGGGTGCACTATTTGATTGTGTCAAAATTATATGTATACCTTTTTAACTTCATTAAAATCTAAAGCAAACGGGGTTTGTTAATCACTCCTGCAAATGGTTCCTGGCAGCAGTGCTTTTTGCATTTGCAAACAGAGCCAGGTTTCTCTCCTCCACAGAGCTGAATAGCGTCTTTCAAGGAAGAAAAAAAAGCCCAAAACAGGTCTTCTCTCTAGTGGTTGTCTGCTACCTTTCAAAGATGCAATTTCTTCTGTATGTTTCCTCCCTTCTCTCCCTCAAAATTGTATATTAATATCAACATGTGGTCTCCCTTCTTCCTGGTACCTCAACTCACTCCCATCTGCACACACATATTTTTCATTTGGAAAGGGGTAGTTTTAGTTTATGCAGAAACTTATATTTGCGGAATAAATGACACAACACAGACAGTAATTTTTTTCAAAGGTACATTTTTTTTAAATGAGATATGCAATATATTCCCTCAAAGGAGATAAAATGTTTGTTCAAGCATGTTTGTGTTAACTGCTCCACACACAAAAACAAACAAGCAAACAAAAGATCAGGTAAGGCTTTTTAGGTAAGTAAGTGTGTGCATGTGCAGGCATAAGTGCGTTAATAAAGAAGTTGCAAGAAACTACATCTACAGCTGCCTTCTGCACCAAAGACTTTAAACTCTGGCTAAGGAGAGAAACCATTTTTTGATCAAAGTAGTGTGTCAGAAATAATTTGGACATTACCTTTTCTACAGTTAATCACTCTGTCTTCTGATACTAAGCCAATTCCATAGAATATAATCTCTTGGGTAATATCTCTTGCCAAGCTGTTGCGTGCATTTTGTAAACAGATATTACTTTTCCTGAATATTGATTATAATTAATACGTTTACCTTGACCATAAACTGTTGATAAAATATTTTACTTGTCTTGTTCTATTCGAAAGATTCTTTTTTCTCTTTTAAACTGAGGAAATGTATTTGTTCTTTTCAATAGCTTTAGCATAAACATTCTAGAACAAGGGATTAAGAGCCACGTGTGTATTTTGATATGAAACCGGATTCTACCATTATACTTACAGCATATTTGAGAAAAGGTATTTAAGCCATAAACTTATATTTTAGAATTTATCTGTTCTAAAAAACACTAGACCAGCTTTGTTTCAGGACTTTGTGACAAAAAAAATGCACAACTAAGACCATATTGGAAAAATTCCCTTTCCCAGACTTTAATTTCTTCTGCCAGTAGCAAGGCATCACCATTTCTCCAGTTCTGCTTCATGAAACGCATTTTCTTTGTATCATCTATTTTCATCACCTCCACAAAATTAAGTCAGATCCCCATGAGGTTTGGATGCATTTAGTGCAATGAACTTTTATCTTTTTATGCTTATTAAAGATTGAACAGCTATCTTCCACTGTCCTAAAATTGTAACATTCTGGTCAATATGTCTCATTGTTTTGATAATTAATGGCTAGTAGTTGTTTTTATTTATTTATTTTCATAGAAATAGGCTTCCTGAGGAGTGGAGGGAGAAAAAATTGGTTGTATTTCTACATCACCTATTTCTGTCATCACCTTCATAACCAGATTTTGCTACTCCATCATTGACTGCAGGCACACACTCACACAGTGAAAAAACAAATAAACAGAAAGGCATTGTAAGCAATAGGTTTCTGGTAGAGAAGGGAGCGTGAGAGAGAGAATTAGAAGCTGTCTTAGATATTTCAAGTTCAGTACAAAGAAAGATAAAGAACATTTTCTCCTGCTGCCCTGCCTTTTCACTGTGACATTTCTTCCGTTTCATATGCCTCTGTGGATACGTGATCTAAAGCTCACCACACTTAGTGGGAACATTTCTATTAACTTTGCACTACTTTGCCATGCCACTTCAGCTATAAATCTTCTGCCACGTAAGCCAGCTTGCTTTCTGGTCAAACCACGCTGTGCTGTGTAGATGTACCCTCTAGCTGCCTACGTGGTTTTAAATCTGGGATAAATTACTAACCCAGTGAACATTTATGCAGATGTTAAAGTTAGAGAGGTATCTACTCCTGCTGAGACTGGGTACTGGAGCCAAACATGGCACGCTACATCACCTCTAAGACTCTTTGAGAGTGCGTTATAGCACCATAGGCCTCCAACTCACATCCAGACAGCCAACAAGTATAGTAGTTTAAAACCTTACCACTTGCCAGCTTTTGTTGTATTCCCCTCTCCATGCTTCGCTTAAAGTTACAGCCACAACAGTGGAGCTGGTGGAAGAGAAGAACTCAGCAAAGCCACTGCTCAGTGCACTGTCTTTGTGTAAACCTAGTTTCATCAGTATTTTAAGCACATTAACAGGCTGGAGACCTGGTGCATCAGCAGCATAGCCCCACACTGCCTTCTGCTCCTGCCACACCAGGCAGCAGTGGCTGGCGGGGAGCTGGTTGCACAAAGCCTTCAGCTGGCCCTTAAGACAGCCTTTTTTTGTTTGTTTCCCTACACAAAATAATGCTTCTTACTACTATTTGTGGAGCTATCACATTTTAGTGGCGCAAGTTTTCGAATAGCAAAGAAAAATATTAAGGAAAGAAAAGAAAAAAAAAGCAAAAAAAAGCTTTTAATTCTAAAGTTTCTCAAATTAGTCATTAACAATAGGTCTGATCCAGTAGCAAATTAGGAGACATTTCTCTTTTTTCCATTAGATTTAGCTTTCTTTTGGGTTTTTTTTTGTTTGTTTTTTTTTTTTCTCTCACATTTATTAGTTGCAGAGCAGCTAAAACTGAAAAACAACAGCAAACTTTTCCCACCCTTGCTTCCCAGTTTGCATAGATTTAGAACTCTTTAATATTTACCCACATGGAAACATCAACCATCTGGTAAGCATACTTTGGTCAGACGCTCTGCTCCCAGTAGTCAGGACGTCTTGGAAAAAATCCTAATTCTTAAAAAAAAAAACACAAATCTTTGTCTGTGCCAAGACAGTTTGTGGGCCAGATGCTTATCTGAGTTATCCTGGTGCAAATAACTATTTCCAATACTAGTTGAAAAACAAAAGCTATACCTAATTTTTTTCTGTCTTTATTTTATTTTCTTGAATTTAATGCTGTAATTAAATAGACTGAGATGATTAAAATAGCCTCAAAAGCCTTTTAAGGGGAACAAGATCTTTTGTTTAACTCAGAGTAAGAAACCAGAGACTTAAATTCCCTTCTCTCTCACAGAAGTGCTAAAGCAGATTTCCTAAGAATTTGAACCTTTGAATCTCAGGAAACTGGAACAGAGCCTCCTTCCTCCTTCCTCATCTCAGTATGAGCTGTAGAAGAGCACCTTTCTTCCAAAACAGTCTTTATTCCAATGGATAAAAATCATAATTTCATAACTGGGGTGTACATCTACTAGGACTCTTATGACTGCTTCTCCTGCTTGTCCCATACTTCTAAAATGCTGCATTCAGTAGTTTAACTGCCTTCACTGCACTTGTGTCAACAGACCCAGTTTTCAGGTTTTGGTCTTTAATGACATAGAATTTCACAATCAGGAATTATATCTGTTCTCCCTGTTTGCTTCAGTTCACTGAAGTTTTCAGACAAAAATGAGTGAGACATGAAGAAACAATTAGGAAAAATGTTTACAGCCTTCAGGAGAATTGTTCATTTTTTATCCCTTTTGTTGGAAAACAGATTTTTTTCTCCCATATGGCACCTCAGAAGAGAGTTTTTGGCACTCAGACTGCTATTTGCAACATATTCCTAAGTGCTAATGCACCTTCTTTTTTTTTCCCTCAGCTGCTTTTTTTAGTTTTCTGTTGTGTCTAAGCAATCACTGTCTGTTATGAACCCGAGGTGGTTTTTGTAGGTTAGGTTTATTTTTCCTTTTTTCGCTGTACTGGAATCCATATGAGCTTCTTTTTGGAGGCTGGGTTTTTTCTTTCTTTATCAGAATGGGAACTATTTGTAAGAAACAGTTCATCTGATAAATTGAGCTTTTATTTTCTTTTTTACTACTACAAAAGGAAGGATACAGAAAGAAGTGGGGCTAAATTGCCAGAGCACTGTTACTGAAGGGCATTTTTCCTTTGGACTGTCCTGCCATGCTTTGTTAGTGAGCCTGTAAGGTGGCACACTGGATTACATCTAAACAGGCAAAGCAGAGAAATTACTTTAGCTTAAACTATTCCTCGAGCCTGAAGGTAGCAATTCCACAGCCTCTGAAGAGGACTCAGATGTAAGAAGGGGACAGTCCCTAACAAAGCAAAGGATGACTCAGATGTTTCTAGTGCTCCCAAAATATTCTATAATTCAAAATATTTCAAACTTAATCCAAAGGCCACTGAAATCAAAATGAGTGTATGTCTTCATTTCAACAGGTCTTTCTTTGATCACATCCTAATTTGGAAATTATCTCTAATCATTAAGTCAGTCTTAGTGATGGCACTTTGAAACAATAGCCATGAAAACAAAACACTGTTGGTATTGATGTTTTTTTAAGAAATCTTATTCAGAGTTATGCAAAATTTAATTAAAATCAGTTACCACCATTTCCCCTAAGCTGAAAATAGAGTTTTGTAGTTCTACCCCTTTTCTGCCCCTGTCTTTCCACTGCTTCCCTGCACTGTGCTGGTACAAGTACCCAGTGAGTCAGGTAGTGAATCAAAGAGAGGAATAACCAAGCAAGAAATAAAAACTTTGGTGTTAGTTCAGCTACCATTTGGCCGTATCTGTGCTTGTGCTGGCATAGCTGAGGGATTGAAGCTAATGTGATTCAGTTAGATGGAAAGAAGACGCTGTGTAGTTAATGACTAAGCAGTTGTCTGTAGCCCCTGAGATATTAATAATCCCTTTCCTTTAGTGTCTGTATTAGTGCACAAATAATTTTCTTATTGTCTCAGATCTAAAGACATACAAATGATACATCAAGAGAGAAAGAAAAAAGTGTTAATGCAGGCATATGAAATAAAACAGAGAAATACTAAGAGTAACCAAGACCATAAAGTAAAATTATATCACAGCCATGAGCTGGGCCAAGGTCTCTATGTCTTCTCATTGTTCAGCTGCAAATATTTTGTTTCGATTGTTCTTCTTCTTTGGCCTTTTATAATTTTACATAAAATGTAATAACGTGGCCATAAGAAAATCCTCCCAAAAACAGTCTTTGCCTATTAGATTATCTATCTTAAAAAGCAATTCCTGTAAATAAATTATATTTAATTCATGTCTCCTGCTAAGTTTTTGCTACCTTTTTTTTATAGACAAGTATTTACCACACTGTAAAATCATACCAATTTGAGAACTTCAGTTTGACATGCATAAATTAGGACTTATTTGAATACCAGGTATGGATTTTAAGTCTCCATAGCCAAAAAGGTGAATGCTGTTGCTAGCAGACTGGTAAAGACAGCTGAGTACAAACCAGAAGCTTTATGAATGAGTTAAGAAAATTAAAACCAGAAAACCTAAGAATCATCTTCTGCTTGTGTTAAAAAAATCTTCCAGTTACAGCTTATAAGTCTATCAATTCTTTTCCAAAATTCATAAGCACATGCATTTTTAATACATACTAAAGGCATAAAGTTAAATAAATGTGCATGGCATGTCACTGATAACTGTCAACAGAGTGCATGAGGATGCAGAGAATAGACACAGACACTACTGCAGAACCTTGGAGTTGTTCCAATTTCTGTGTTTAGATGTCTACCTTCAGCATAACCTACACTTCCCATTGCTGTGTGAGGGTTCCTACTTCACCCAAGACACTCAGGAGTGTGAGCAGAAGACAATTGCAGAGGCAGACTTCATTGCCAGTAAACAAGTTTCATAGTGACAGAATGCAAAGTCATGGCAGTGTGGAAGGAACGTTGTGGGAAAAAACAGAGCGAAGTGTTTTTTCAGCATAGTTGTAAACCTAGGTACAGAAAACAGAAGACTAATCAAATTAAGTCTTATACAATTTTCTAATGTAATTTCCACAATCAGTTGATTTTTTTTTAAGATTGAAAAGGACATTTGGAATTGCATAGTTTTGAAAAATAACTCTTAATTTTCTGTTTGCAAGATGAACAGGATCTTTCAGCTTTAAAAATAACAGTATCAGAAAAACTCTGTTACAGGATGGCAAAGAGATTGTAAGGCTGAAAAGGATAAAACTACCTCAATCCTTTCTATTTCATAGAGGGCTGAACACGGAAGTTATGACCTTTAGTAAAGTAATTAAAAAAAAAACAAGTCAAGGGTGGGAAAAAACACTTCTAGTGCAGCCAGGCCTGTTGGGAGGCAAGTGTAGACACTGAGAGATGTCAGAGAGCCATAGCATAGATCAATATCAGATGGATTCAGGAAGGCAGGAGAGAATAGAGAAATGAGAGATGAAGAGAGCAAACCAATAAAATTTACACTGAACATGAATAATTTCCTCTGAGGTGTCAATTAAAGAAGCCAACAATTGAGACAAAATGTATTTCCTTTTTGTTTGTTTGTTTNTTAAAGCTTCCTACCATGGAAAACTAGTGTCTAATTCGAGCAGTAAGAGCCTGTCAATAACAGAATCTGACCCTTTGCCCTTTCCCAGTTCACATAACAGCTGCCTTGCCCAAACCCTCATTAGCCTTGCACAGCACTCTTTACAGAGTTCGTGCTGGAGTCTGCAGTGGCTAACAGGGAGCGAAAATATTCACAATTTTGAGCTAATGTTCAGCTTTCCGGCTTTTTTTTCTTTTTTTTTTTTCTGGTTTGGTATTTGGAATAAGGGTACCACCTACTGGCCATAGGTATTTTTGTGAAATTATCTGAAAAAGATCCTCTTTTACTTCTACTCAGTGCCACTTATCCTTTTCCTGTTGATTAAAACAACCTAATTTCATACCTTTCCCATCATTTCATACCATTCTGGGCATGTGGATTTGAACAATATTCTTTTTGCTTTAAATATATGTATCAATGAAGGCCAAAGAATTGAGACAAATATTATGCAGGAGGCCAACTGTTCTTGCTTTACCATGTAGTTTTACTGATGCAGGCAAGCCTTCATATATAAATGAATAGCTTGATTTCTCCAGTATTAGGCAGGAATGGTCTCCAGAATCATATGCTTTCCTACACAGAAACATGAAAGAGTGCTCTTACATCTCCCTCCTCTAAGGACATAGGGAACAACAAAGTCTTCCTACTCATGATTTTCAGCTCAGGTGTCCGACCCTGTCCCACACACTTTCTGCCTCTGCAGCAGCTGNTGCTAGACTAGAAAATAGTGAAGTTTAATGGGACCTATGAAGTTAGTTTTGGAGACACCAAATCTCTACTAGTATTACATGCAGGATTGCAGTGTAAAGGCTGGGTTCAGTGTTATGTGCATCTTGAAGGGCCTAAAGCTGAGTTTGGTTCAGAAGATATTTTCAAATGAACCCAGTCTATATGGGGATTATCAACCTACTAAATTTATTTGATCACACAGTCTCATTTTTTTTTAATTTGTTTCAGATTAGTGTAAAAATATCAGAGGTGTTGTACTCACAATATCTCACATTTGTAATTCTGTTTGTTTTAAACTAAAAATTAAGAAAATCAAAGAGAAGGAAGTGGAAAAAAGAAAAGAAAAAAACCTAACCTTTCAGCATTTTCAAATGAATTTAACTTGATTCTGGCCAATAAATGAGAAGTTTGTAATTGTTCTTGGACAGGATTAATCTTCATGAGTACTGATGTTCAGTGCTATTACAGATATTATTTGATATTGGAGACATCTGAAATCCAGGGTTGTTCAAAAGGGTATGGGATCTTAGGTGATAAACAGCCTTCAGAAGTGTCAGCTGGTGGCCAAGTGTGACTATTATCCTTCATGATAAAAACCAACAATAAAACTCAATATTAAAGCAACCTAAGACCAAGGCATCTGGTTTAAAACATCCAGTGTAGGAGCATCTATAGTCAGTAGAGAGAGATGCTGTCTCCAGAGAGCTATTCATTGCATGCTAGGTTAAGTGCCAAAGAGAGATGGCAACCTCTCAGAGTACATCTCTTGAAAGAGGCTGTGATGGGACCTGGATGACTAGCTTAGACAAGGCTTCCAGGGTTGAGTAGACTGACTGAGTGACATGCATCCTATGATTTTGTCTGTTAGTTCAATTTTCCCCCACACATCTCCCCTAAAGAGTACTCAAACTGATGTTTTAAACTGAAGATCCTTGTCTCTATACTTTTTCCAAAAGAAGAGCAATACTTCCTGCCAGTTTGCTGTTTTACTAATTTCAATTCATTGTTCAAAAACCTGAGGATCAATATGAAAGGCTGTCCATTCAACCGTAACATCTTGTGCCTGGCTTTTATTTCACAGCCACTGATGTTTTGCCCAAATCATTTCAATGTGTATATCTGCAAGGAACAGTACATTGACTAATTAATGTTCTATGTT
>VZTV01018520.1:0-16042 GCA_013400875.1 Anhinga rufa
AAGACAAACACCATCACTGCAAACGTCCCCCCCTTCCCTCTACTTTCCCCCAGCTTTATATGCTGAGCGTGGCATCATATGGTATGGGATATCCCTTTGGTCAGTTGGGATCAGCTGTCCCAGCTGTGACCCCTCCCAGCTTGCTGTACACCCGGCAGAGCACGGGAAGCTGAAAAAGTCCTTGATTAGTGTAAGCGCTACTTACCAACAACTAAAACATCTCCACATTATCAACGCTGTTTCCAGCACAAATCCAAAACATAGCCCCATACTAGCTACTATGAAGAAAATTAGCTCAATGAAGAAAATTAACTCTATCCCAGCTGAAACCAGGTCATCTTACTATAGGATTTAATGTAATTTAAAGTGGTTCCTACCTGAGGATGTATAAATGGCTGGTAAAACAATACCAGCAGATTTTACATTTTTTCCAGGAGTGGCATTTTAAAAGCAGGTTTAGACAGAGTGTGATTAGTTTCCCAGAAATTGTCCTTCACTTTGTTTTGTCTTCTAAATTTTTGTGTGGTTTCTGTTTTGCTGTCACATTTTTTAAGAGATTTCCTACAGGAGGAAATAAAACTCACTTAAAATGAAGTCTGACTATAACATACATTCTATTCTTATTGAGACGATTATGAAAAGGTCTTTCTACCGGAACTTTTTCTCTCTATCACTGAACTAAATATGGGGAGATTATAAATTTCTCCTATAGCTACTGAAAACATGTTCCAGATTATTAGCCTTGCTGAATACTTCCTTCATTAGTTCATTATGGATTTTCCCCTGAAATCATCTTTCAGAAAATAGCATTACAAGTTTCCATCTATTGATATTTAAACTCTCTGGTCAGTGGTTAAAAAAATGGATTAATGAAATTTGTTTCTCCTTTCCAAGTTCAGCAAATGACCAGTAATGATTCCAGTAATGTTGTCTGGATCTGACAGATGAAGAAATGTTTATTTTTGCAGTTACAGTATGAACTGAATATAGATAACAGCAGAAGCAGAACCTCTAAAAAAAATTGGGTTTAGTTATTGGCTTGAATCCTTCCCTCTCTGAAATCAGCCAATCTACTGGATTGCAACTAGAGAAAGACCTGACCTTCTAACGCTTGGTAATGTAGTCTGTTTTATGAGTCATGCATGTGGAAAACTTCTTGAGTAAATTAAAATTTTCTTGACTAAGAAGGTAATATTGATAAATGGAGTACAGTTAGGGGCTGAATGTCTTAGACCTAGAACATCTCGTAATGGGTTTGACTACAAGAGCAATTGTAAGGCTACCAACACTGAGGGAGGCCCTATGCCAATTTAACTGTTACTAGTCTCTCACTACAGAGTTGCTACAGGCCAATCTGTTATACATGAAAATCCCATTTTACTGAGATCTGACAAAAACTGAATAAACAATACTGCTACAGACGCAAGATAAAATGAGTTAAATAGCATGTCTAGGATGACCTATGCCTTAAGGATTAATTACAAAGTATTAAGTATAACATATAAATAATTTTCAGTATGTTAAGGGATATTTGACATACTTGGAATGTTTTAAAGAAATTTTTAAAAAAAGAAAGGTTAAATGACATACATAATATTTTCTATAATTAGTTCATATTGGAGAAAAAACAGATGATAGTGAAATTTTTTACTGTTTTTTTTTTAAACAGAAGAACTCATGACCCTGAGAAGTATATCATTCATAATCTCCAAGAACTGCTGAAAAGAGCAGAGAGAGATTATCTGTGATCTGTGGAACCAGTAGTCTGTCTACTCCAGGTTCCTTTAAAATGTTCTTGTTGACAGTTTATACATTTAGCCTCTATTGAACATTATTCTGATAAGGAGAAAATTCTATTTCTGAAATAGTTAGTGGTAGTGTTTAAGTATACTGTTTGGGCTGCTGATTCAGAAGAACACATAAAGGAAAAGTGGGAGGTGAGAAAAAGAAGTCAGGTTCCTGATCTGTATTTACTCTTCCTGGCTTTGAATAATTTGGCCTTGATCCTGTTTCGTTTAGAGTGGCTCAGTTTTTCACCAGAGAAGGTGACTACAAGTTAATTACAGTGCCCAGTCGAGAGCCCAAAGGCTTAATTGATTCCTTTGTTATCAACTAAGATGTCCAGGAAAGCTGAAGGTTGTTCAGTAAAGGCCTCCTTTTTAGCTACTTATTGCTTCTTTTGTGTTGAATACTGATAGAGGCCACATCAGTTAGCTTGTGGTTCAGGTTCTGTGAGGGCTAGCATTGCCCCACTTTGGGGCAGGAGGGCATTGCCAGTGGCAATAATGTTCATCTTTTAGGCTATGTAATCTAGAGACAGGCAATGCAAGAACTAAAAATATTTGTTCCTTCTCCAACATATTTCTGGGCTGCATTAAGAGTGTGGCCAGCAGGTCGAGGGAGGTCATCCTGCCCCTCTACTCCGCCCTGGTGAGGCCGCATTTGGAGTGCTGTGTCCAGTTCTGGGCCCCCCAGTTTAAGAAGGACAGGGAGCTGCTGGAGCAAGTCTAGCGGAGAGCCATCAAAATGATCAGGGGATTGGAGCATCTCCCTTATGAGGAAAGGCTGAGAGACCTGGGTTTATTCAGCCTGGAGAAGACTGAGGGGGGATCTCATCAATGTTTATAAGTATCTGAAGGGTGGGTATCAAGAGGATGGGACTGGACTCTTCTCAGTGGTGCCCAACGACAGGACAAGGGGCAACGGGCACAAGTTGGAACACAGGAAGTTCCACTTAAATGGAAGAGTAAACACAGATCAGGAACCTGACTTCTTTTTCTCACCCATGGTGCTCCTTCCAGTTATATACTGGAAAATTTGCTGTATAGTATTTCTAAAATAAACATAAATACCTAAGCCGCTTAGCTGCTGTTGCAAACAAATACTGTGTCTAACCAGAAGTATCCTAACATTTAGAAAGACAATATTGAAAGTGAGACAGATCATAGAAATACGTGTAAATGGAGGTAGGAGATAAAGAGAAAAAAGAACCAATCCATATTGACTCTCAAATTCTTTGTCTACTAAATAGGTACTTGTATTAGAGCCTCGAATGTGAAGGGAACTGTTTCTAAAACGGTATTTGCAGTGTTAGGTTTCTTTATAACCGGACATATTTGTGCAAAAATGCAACACAGTACACAGTATTGGAAAGTTTTATTAGATTCAGCACTCTCTCACTGTGCCTTCCTGGACAATTGTATGTAATTAATTTGTGTTAATAGGATGAGACTGCAAAAGTTAGACTAATGTGTACCGGAAAGTCCTTGTCCTTTCTTGGAGGGCAATCAATGTATACAGCCAAAAATAATTCAGTGGATGTCCTTTTCAACATACAGAATATTAATCATTTTTTTTGCAGGTAAATACAGGGCATATGGTTAATTTACTATATTTGCCACCAACACAAAAATAAATTTAAAAAGTTCACCATCCAATCTTATTTCCATTCAAATGAATATGAGCACTTAAAGAAGGGTAGATTAGATCTTCTTGTCAGATGGACACATTGCATACTTATTTAGAAATTAGGAATGAGAAAGGCATAATCTAGTTTAGCCCCCAAGCAGGTAGTTATATAACAGCAACTATACAGCAGCTTTGAGCATGGAAAGTTGCCATAGTGTCTCTGACCATGGCCAGAGCCACAGGCAAAGTATTCAAGCTGCACATAATGACAAAAACTAGCCACTAATGGAATGACAAAACAGATCAGCGTTTGCCTGTCATAGCATCTGAGACAACAAAATGATCACTTTTCAATCATTAGTTGCCACTGTTAAGTTACTGACAAATGACTATCTCAGATCCAACCATCAGTACTGTATGTTATTATGATAATTTTTATTGTCTAAATTCACCAAGATATTTTGGATTGTTCAATATTTTCTAAGCATATACACAAATATGCACATACTTATATATGCAGAGATAATGGGCTATAATAAAAAATTGAGAGACTGTAATTTCCTTTTTTCTTGTAGCTTTAGTCTACTATACAAAGCCAGACCTAAAACTGTTCTGGGAGTAAATAATTAATTTAGGAAACATACATAATAAGCAAGTAGCTATGAAGAAAGTGATTTATTTCATAGTAAGATATGAAGGTAAGCATGATTGCAAAATAATTAATTTGCAAAGTGCAAAGGTATTTTGATGTATAAATGTGTTCTCCATTTCTTCTGTTCAATGCTGTATAATACTGTCAGTGAAAGAATCTATTCCCAGCCACCTTGTCTTGTTATAAATATCAGGCAAAGGCATATAAAACATCCAGGAATGCAGGTTTGCTTAACAAAGCAGAAATACAATCTTTTCTACAGAATTTGGAAATAACTTTTCAAATAGCCTATTTATAATTGGAATGGGTTTTGGCATACTTGACAATGAAAGTGGCACATAAATAGTCAGAAATAAATTGGTTCCATATGTCTGCAAAGCCATGTAAAATCTCAGTATGCCTTGTAATTGTTATTCTATATACTCACAGTAATTCCAAGTTGCCATCTACTTATAGTGTCTCCCACACCAACTGAAAAATGATTTCATGCTTGTATAAAGACAAGAACATCTTTTTACACTTCATGTAATGCTCATACGTGTCAAAAAAGTGAAACTTGTATATTCACGGAACCCAAAGAAAAAAAGTGGGAGATTTTGGCTACTGAGAATCTTGTGCCTTGAAGAGGCAAACCCATCAGTAGTGTCCAGCAAAATTCATTATTCCTCTGATATGACTATAGGAAAACCTCTCTCCTTGAGAGAATCACAACTCAAGGCCCAACTATCTGAAATAAGGCAATAGAAGACCTCAAACAAACATTAAAAAATTTATTTCAAAGTTATAAATATATACAGAAAGAAAGAGAGAAAAATGGCATTAAATCTTTTCAAAATTGTGAAATATTATAGAACTGACAATCCAAGAATCAAATACCCTTACCCTGAAAGCTTGCAGCTTTCAGAAGCATAGGACATAAAGTTTGTATCTTCTCAGGTAAGAGAAAGTATTGCACAAATACTCAGACAGCTTTAGAACTAGAAGGTGTGCTGTCCTGGCAGTGCCACCACCTTGCACTGTCTGTGCAAGAAAACACTTTTTTGCTGACCAATGCTAAGTCAGTGCTATTATGGAGGTAAGACCCTTTTGTTTTTACTACTGTAATGATATCCATTTTTCTTTTGCTGGATTAAGATGTTAAAGGACTAACCAAACAATGTGCTATTAATGACTAAGGCTGATGTTCTAGTTGTTTGTTTTTCATTAATTATATGTTTGACATGTCAATGTGGTAATTTTTGCAATTAAATAATTTTTTGTCCATCCATCCTAGAAGTAGCTCTTTGGAAACATTACTGGATTGAGACTTAAGTAACATTTGCTTAAATAGTTAATCATTGGAAGTGTACAGAGCTCATAATAATGGAAAAAGTCAGGTGCTTACAGCATAATTTTATTTGGAGGAAAGGCAAAACTTTAAAAAAAAAATCTGTTGTTTTAAGCAAAAATAGCTAATTGTGTTATATTTAGATTGAGATATAAACTCAATCCCTTGTGATGACTTTAAATTAAATAGGAGTCTGCACATTACTACTTCATATACCTCGTACAGATAAAACTAAACCAACTCTTCTCATCTTTTCAAATTCTGCACTTTGGGAAGAAAGGGACAAAGGAAATTTGTACTCTTACCTGAATTCTGTTGATGCAAGTGTGAATTTCCAAATTTAGAAGTGTTGCTACTTGATTTTACAACAGACTAAAGTTCTGAATCTCAACGCTCCCAAACTTGGAGATACAGGATCAGTACTGGCATATCTAGTTAATTTTTAAGAAGCTTTTTACAGAGTTAGTATTTGTTAGCTGCTGAAAGAAAACAAACTGTGTTACTTCCACAGAGTTCTGTCCAATCAACTTAAGACTGAAATGTTCCCAATCACTTAAAATACGGGGAATAATTGAATTTAACATCAGATTAACTCCATGTAAAAACATGCATAGGTCAAAGGAGTACTTCTTGCTAACACTCTGTGTGATCCACTGGATAAAATACCAGCATGTTAAAAAAAAAAATGACCCAGTATGGCAAAGTGGGAAACTATGAGAGAGGTTAAAACCCCACTTTTTTCTGTCATCGTTGTTTCCCTTACAAGTCTAAGCAAAAATAAAAACATTTCAAAATTAAAAAAAAACACAAACCCACACCCACCCCACATACTCTCTTTCCTGCTGGTATGTTTGAGAATTTTCCATAAAAAGCAACACATCTTAGGTTTTTATGAGCTTTCAGCTATTTGGGAACATGACTGAATAAGTCAGGTGGTAAGTTTTCTGGCTTAGCTTTCATGAGAGTTCATGCTGATGTTTCTAAGCCCAGCATTACTGCTGAGAAGATTTTTGGGTATGCTGAGAATAGTTCCTTTAAAATATTATGGCCATATTTTAAGATGCTGTCCTATTGTGGTGGCCCTTCAAAAAGCCAAAAATGATGAAGAGCTGTGCTTAAATGTGGCTTTTCTTTATGCCTGAGTAGCTTGTTGAGGCCAGGGGGGAAGCAGGGCTCCTGATCTAAGAGCAAGAGTTGCTTCCCACTGACTAACCCTCTCCTAAATCTGAATGTTGTCAGTGATCTCACAAGTTCACTTACATGTCACAACTGCTGGAGAGGCATGCAGCCATAGGGCATGGGCAACCTATTACATGAGCATGATGACCTGTCCCACCCTGACTGCCCATGCCCCGGAGGGCACAATGCATTGCTCAGCAAGGCCCAGGCACCCAGGGACTGAGTCTGGTGAAATGTCGCAGACGAGGCTTGTGCACCCCTTGCTTCACCAGTGGCACGACCCCCCACGCATGGTGGTACCAGCCTGGCCATGATGCAAGGTGCAGGTGAGGGCAGAGGAAGTTGTGGGAACCTGTATTGCCCTGCATGCTGACTACTGCAGGGGCAGGACAAGGTGCTAGCACCCTCTGACGTGGGATTTTAGGACACAAGGCAGCTGCGGGCAGTGGGAGTGTGCATTGCTGGCAGGGGCTGGGATGGGGGCTCTTTCCCCTCTGATCCCTGCAACAATCTCTCCCTTGTGTTGTGGAAGTTTGTCTCTGTTGCCTGCAATTGCTAATTCCCATAGCATTAAAGTCCTTAAAAACAAATCAGGTCTGGAAAGAGAGGAATTAAACACATTGTCACAGTTTACACATATTTAATTATAGTGAAATGACAGGGCCCCTGCCTTTCTGGCTTCTCAGCTGGCTCCATGAGCTCAAGTCCAGGCTTAAAGGAGGCAGACAGATTACCAGAAATCGTCTTGCTAGGCCACCCTTGCTAAAAGTAATAGCCAACTGGGATAGGGACATTAAAGCAGATAGGGTTTTATGAAAGAGGAAACAATGTCACCAGGATCCATTCTTATAACCATATTACTGTATTGTTTATAGTTATGGGGAGTGATGGAGGGCCCAGAACAGAAAATCCAAGCTATTTGCAATTAGCCAGACAGAGCTTCAAATCTTTTTGTTTCTCACAGTGTAATTTTATCTTGAGCAGAATCTTTTATATGAGACTCATTCTTATCCTTTTTTATGTTGGAGAACTCCTTATTAAAATTAAATTTCAAATATTTCTTACTTAAGTGCAGTCAACCCAGAAGTTCATCTAGTGCAGTATCCTGTCCCATATAGCTGCCAAAAGCAGATAGCTATGGAAAAGTATGCATGACAGCCTTAATCTTTGCCTGGCTTCCAGCCGTATTTGGCCCAGGGTTCATGAGCTGAATTTGATGTCTATGTGTTTATAGCATGTGAACATGCAGGTTCCTTTTGACCCTGTGTTAGCTCTTAGTTTCCATACCATCCATCGGCAAGAAGGTACAAAACTCGATAGCTGCAAACTCACTCAGCTTGGTAGCTAATAGAAAGGGTAGGAAGGTTGCATTTTCAAAGAAATGGCTCAAAAAAGGCATCAGAAAAGTCTGATTTCTGAAACACCCACGTTGTGCAGCATATTCCTGCTTTATACAATTTTCTGTAGTGTTGCTGAATTTTTGCAGTATATTATCTCTGTTATAATATCCACAATATTGTCTATGCAGCTATTTTCTGGTACACTGAAGCATGTTTTATGTATTGGAGTGCAATTCTTCCATAAAGCTGGTTTCAGACAGCCCTTGAATAATGGGTCACAACAAAATCGTGGACTTAGAAGTATCCTAACATAGTCCTAACACAGCCAAACATCCAGATTTGATCTTCATGTTCTGGACAATCCTAGAGATTGCAAAGGTTTAGCTCTATATTAACATGTTTGACAGTGTTACCAGAACATTTTCTGCTTGGCTCAAGGTCTGTTTGGGACCAGCTCCAGCATAAAGCTTCCAACTTCCTAATAAATTCCAGAGGTTATTTTAATGACTTAGGTTTACAGGCTACACTGGTGGCTTAGGAAGTCAGTCCCCAGCTGCAGTTAATAGAATATCACAATTGCTTAAATTTCAACTGAAATTGAATTTGGTCCTAAACAAAGTATTATGATTATAAATTTGTACATCTCTTTATGCAGTTTTTTAATCAGCTGGCTGCTGGGATTTTCAAGCAACTAATGAAAACGCAAACTCTGTGGTGGGTCAAAGAAATCAGTGTAAAAAAAGGAAAGTAGGCAATTGGACAGAAGAAAAATAAATGCATAACCATATTTAAAAACCTTTTCTTGTTCTGCAGATAATGAGACTCCTGTCACAGATTATGTAATGTCTTAGCATGAGAACAGTCAAGCATTTAAAATTGCAAATTCTTGGTCTCTGGAAATTATTCTCATATTAAGCTCCTAAGCAATGGTAAGACTATACATTAGCAGTATCTGAATTCAGGAGGATAAAGTGTCTTTCAAAGATGAAAAAAGCTGTTTCTATTTTTTCTAACTACTCTGTACATTTTGTGCATTTTAAAAAAGTTACTGTCAATAATATGTTGTTAATAGGAAGAAATTACTTAAAATTTCCTGTCTGTGTTTGAAAAAAAAAAAAAGACCGTGCAATCAAATTTAAATAAAGGGTTCTTATAAAGGAGATAAAGAGATGTCCATTGACAAGAACAGATCAAAAAAACCTTGAGACAGAACAAAAAAACCTCAGGATTTTATTTTAGATACTTGATATTCAGCATTTCTAGAACTTATTGTAACAGCAAAAAATGAAGATTCATTAAAAAAAGAAAGTCTTTCCTTCCATGGGAGGTAAGTTATTTTTGGTTATTCAGAGTCATATTATGCCTGAGAAATGTGATCTGTCATTTCAGATAACAACAGACAATTTCAGACAATAACAATTATGTTCCTTCCCCTTCAGAGGGTAGTTTTTAATAACATTCTGCTTTGTCTTTTAAAAATAAATATTATAGGTACTAGGGCTGTATCATGTGTTATAGCACATTGCAGAAATTTTTTAGTTTTTACACAATATGAATTGTTTTATTTTCAGCAAGATGTTTTTATGGGGTTAAATGTGTCTGAAAAGTACAGCTACTTTTTTTGTTCTTTCAATCTGAAGTAAGTGAAAAGCTTAGGTCTTAGACAACATTTGTTATAATGAAAATACAGGATTTTATTTTTTAATATAATGAAGTGAAAAACTGCAAACAATTAGCATCTATTTTTACATGCAGTCTGACGTAGATCATTAAGGGTTCCATTTCTGAACACAGTTCAGTTACTTCAGCTGTGTATTCTGCCTGCAGTTCAGACACTTAGACATATGAACGTCCACATAAAATTGTCTTTAGAGTTTTGTGAGTGGAAAAAAAAACCCTAGCTGAGTGCACAACCTCTTTTATCCCTTTTTGTGTTTATAGGCAATTTTGTCTCATTTTGTCAGTTTACATAATGCAGCAGGCATTTGCAAATATTTGCAATTCTTTTTAACAAGTAGCTGTTGTACAGTGGATGAGATTATTCCTGTTGGTAAGGCAATATTTGCCCTAAATGGAGAAGACATTCTGCTCTGATTCAATTTCCATTGATTTGGGTTGGGATTCTATTTGAGAATAACGTAATTAAGATCAGCACGTTCCCATCTTTTGCCAGAGGTATCCAAGCGCTTTATTTCAGGCAATGTAGCGATGCCAGTCTGATACACTTTGTGTGTTTGATAGCTTCGGTGAGCATTTTCTCCTTTTATATCAAACTTAGTAACTTAGTTAACCCAAAGAAGAATGCTGCTGAGAATGCCTTCAGGATTCAAAAAGAGATGTTTACTACAAGTAATTGCCCGATGCAACAGGACTACACCCCTGCAATCTGGACTTGTAACTGCTATATTTTGTAACAACTTGTTGTAGCCTTGGCAACTAATGGTGTGGAAGAAAAATGCTAGCATCCCCTGAGTAACCATGGAAACCAAAACAATATTTATGGGTAATTGGATAATCTAACCTACGTACATGACATAGGAGATACTTTCATACCTGGAGATACTATCTTGATGTCAACCATTTGGAACAAGTGATGTCTTTTCACTATAAAGCATGAAGCAAAGAGCTTCACAGAAAGCATATGGCAAAGAAAAATGAGATGTCTCTTCTCTGTAATAAACAAATTTAATAGAATTTGTATTAGAATTAGTTTGGGGGGATTTTTTTATGCTGTTTATTGATAGCCAGAGACACTTCCTTTGAGAAATATGGTGAGCTGAATTATCCTTACTGTTTTGTGATCTCAATATTTGGTCATCATACTGAGCAGCTGGAACTGAAAGTAGAGTACTGCCATCGTAAATAAAACTAGTCACAATACTGACATTTAACATTAGAATTCACGGCTGCATATTCAAATAACCAAATAACCAAAACCCTCCTTTCTTTTTATTTTGATCAGCATAAAGGTACTGGGAAACTCCTTAGTAAAGAATTCAGAGAATTACTGAATTTTGATCTGGCCTTGATCTGGCTTCTAAATAAACTCTTAATTCTCTTTGAGATAAACTATTCCCTCTTATGTAATTCAAGAAAAAAGCTCCTGACCAACCAAGAGTAATCAAATAATGTGAGTACTTTCATAACAAAAAACTGTTGTTGTTTTGACCGAGCAGCTCAAATCCAGAGTTTTGCCTGAGAAATGGGGGAGGAGAGTGTGAAAGCAGAAATCTGAGTATCCCCTGATCCCTCCAGTCTCCACTGCTCGCTTGCCATCAGCCCTTTTCCACTGCTCCACAGCAGCACTGGCCCAATAGCTCACGCAGTTGAGAACTGTCTCAGGCTTAATAAATCCTCATTCAGACTGCTAAGGGAGACTCTGTAAATATGTTTGGTTTTGTTAAAGTCTTCCTACAGTATGCTCTTGAGAAAGTACTTTTCCTTTGTTGGGCAGTGGGACACTCTTCATCTCTGTAATCCTACGTAACTCTCCCAGTTCTCCTGTTTTCCTCTGTCCGGAGTCTGGACACGCTGCTTGTCCACCTGGGGATGTTCTGTATAGAGATGGGGACGGACAACACCGGGATGTAATTTAATACACGATCAGCAGTAAATAATTTGTGGAAACAGGCAGTCCTTTAAAAAAGCAAATGCAGTTTTCTTTCTGAACCTCTACTGACAAGACTGAAACAAGCGGGGGTCTTCTCAGTATCATTAGCATTTTTTTTCCTTTTGCAGTATTAACCTACTTCTTTGCCCTCGGGTTACTGTTGTACCTGGGAATTACATCCAAGAAGAGAAGCTGCAAATACCAACCTCTCCTGCTTGGTCTCATGTCATATGAAAACACTTTAACAGATCTTGAAAGAACCACGCCAAATATTAAACAAATTTTATTTATACCTCATTAAATCCATATTACATTGTATTATCTAAGCAAAGCCTGTGCAAAGACTTACAAATTTTGCCTGTGCCTTGGAAAGTGAACAGTATCTATCATCTTCTTCAGGCATAAAATGGATTTTGGTATCATAAAAGTATTAAATAATATAATCAGTAGAAAACTGCAACTAGCTTCAGATGTACTCAGAGAACTCCTATGGGAAGCAAGTCAGTGAAGTCTCATTAAAACAGAGCAGATAAAAGTACCCTGTAAAAATGAAGTAAAATGGCAACAAAACTCCATTGTTTGGGGAGAAACATTTTTTTTGAGGAGAGGAGATTTAAGACTTGGTGGAGGAGGTTTGATCCTTTGTTTCTTCACCCAAAATTCTCATGCTGCATTTTTTATATGGGTCTGGAGTCCTGACTGCTGACCCTGGTGAGAGAACATGTCAGGGGCAAAGCAGGCGGGACTGGGGTTACTGCAGTGAGATAATTAAACTTGCAACCAAAGGTTTCTATAAAGAAAACTGCCTTTGCCTCATGGTGGCCAGAGCTACTGCATCCAAATGGAAGGGAAGTCGCCCAGACAGGGTATCTGGTGAGCTTTTTTTTTTTTAATGAGGGAAATGAAAAGAATACCATGGCAGACATTCACTGAGTGAAAGCTGGAAGCTAATTGCAAGGAAAGGAGAAGATATTGGAATAAATGTTAATTATACATGATGTCATCAAGGTTACTGCAGGAAAAGTCACCAGTAGAGATTTAGGGTACAAACATAGCTGCTTTAAGACAAAGAATAGAACGATAATTACAGACAGGAACTTTTACAACAAAAAACCCAAGTAGTGAGATATCTAAGTGAAATTAACTGCTAAAAAAAGAGGTTTAATGAAATGGGAGACATTTCAGAAAGCATCAGTGAAGGTCACTAGCAAGTTGTAAGAGTGTCTGAAGAGTGAAAGATAAGAAGGAAATATAGTTTGTCTAAGTTATGATTCACAGAGACAAAGAAGAGTTTAATTATCCTTGGCATGAAGGTGAGTTTTGTAGGCTAGTCTAAGAAAATAAATCTAGGAACTTACAATGGCATTTGAACACTGGAAAAGCTTAGCCATAGGGAAGGATGGCTCTTGAAAATTGAATGGGCTGGTTAGAAAAACGGAATATGTGAGTAGTGAAAGGAACAGAGGAAATAATGCAAGGATGAAGATCTAGTAGAATTACCACATTACAAAAGATTGAAACCTGAGCTGCTAAGCTATTTAGGAGATATTCACTGAGACTGATGTCAGTAAAAGTATGGTACATAAACAAATTACTACTAGAAAAGCTGTTTACCCCTGTAAAGAGCTGCTCTGCAGTGAGAGCTTGTATGTGACCTTGTACCTTAAGGAAAACATAAGGTACATCACCTATCCTTTCTTGGAGCCTTCACTAACTTATATATATGATAAATTGTACCAAAGGTTATTCCATGAAACATCCAACTGCTATTTCATTAGTGGTGATTTGGGAGATTTTCTAATTTAGCACTCCTCGGGACTAAAGAGATCTTGAAGTATATAAAGATACTAGAAAAGCTAGGTGTTACCTTTCAGTAAAAGTGAAAAGTAAAAATCTAAAATAACTGCCAGATTTTACTTTTAGTTTCCAAGAATCTAAAAGGACTTTTTGAATACATTGCAGAAGCAGCTATGGATTTAGGGACTTTTTTCCCTTCTGTAGCTTTTGTACCATGACAGGTAGATGGAAACACTTATTTCTAAAGCTGGCAACCACGCTCCCCTGTAACACTTTGTGGTTTTGGCAGACTGAACATTTGAGCGGCTCTTTTCTGAGCTCTTTCAGAGCTAATTACTTTGTAAAAAAACATTTTTAAATGGGTCAACTGTTTTTAAGACGCTCCGGTCTTCTGTTTAATCTTTTAAATCTTTTTGATCTCAAATGAAATTTGGAAGATCAATCTAACTAACCTCTGTCTTTAGCTGCTCTAATTAACCCTTCCCAAATACTGTTAGCTGTAAATCTTTGGGAAGAAATTTTAATGACTTAGTATTTAGCAGCCACCTTCTCTGGTAAGTTAGTTCTATGTACTTTCATGGACTTTTTCACTGTCTTTCCAGCAGCATCTCTGAGCTGCAGCAGGCTGTTCCACATCAAACACGTTATCTGAGAATGAGTTTGCTTTATTTGTGTCCTGTGGTCTCATTATGGAGTAGGGCACTGACGAATTCAAGATAGAGAAAAAAGTGACTGTGAAGAAGACTAGGAAACCTGGGGTAGATGAATATTGGACTATTAGCATTGGCCATTCCTGTACCTGTATGATACCTATGTAAAGGGCTTCTGGATCAATCTGTGTCTGCAATGAGACTGTAGAAATACTGTGACTGTAGAAATACTGTGACTGTGTAACCACTAAAAATTAACAGTAGCTGAAGTAGCACCAGCTCCTATGGAACACTCACGCTTTGGCATACTGAGCAGGGAAAGCCAGCCAATTGGTTAGAAAGGTGCATAGGAGTAAGATAGCCATGGTTTGCTTTGTTTGCATGGTCATAATTGCGATTAATCAAGCAGAATACTCTGAAACACTGGTGAAAATATCTGCAATGCTAAATCCAAGGGCTTTTAATAGGGATGCCAATGGGGTTGGAAGAATATTATTCACTATTCTTTCACTGAAAGTAATTAATTATTCCACCATTCTGTTAAACCATCAAAGAAGAAAATATTGGGTGTTGTATTTGACAAAGACCTTCCCTTCCTCCCACAAGTGGCTATCAACAGATAATTAAACCAAATAACTTGAAAACTGTAGACAGAATGCATTAACTTGTCTAAATTATTAGAGTACTACATACAAGCTAATAATTTATTTGAAAATCAAGATCAGGTCAGCACCAGATAAGAGGAAAATAACATAGCCTAAATCAGTAACCTGTATCCATCAGTCATAGGTAGCAAATGCTTTGGGGAAGCAAAACTCTCCCTTCCTGAAACTTCCCAGCTTACTACTAATAAACTTTTAAAAAATGTCCTGAAAACCAAATGTAAACTATTGTAGAGGAGAAACAGTTATATAATAAATAAATCTGGTTCTGATTGAGACACCTTGCTGCATTTACACATTTAAAGCAGAGAATATGTACATTTTTATCTTTTTTCCCCATAAATCTCCTTAATTAGTCAGAAACGTTTCATCATCCTGAGCATCCTTTGTCAATCACACTTTAACAGAACTGCTGAGGACAAGAAACTGTTTAGCAGAGTGAGAGAAATGCTAAAGCAAAAGTGGCAGTATCCCATATCTAATGAACACAGGATGAAAGGACAAGAAAATAATGATCTTTTGCATAGAACTGCGTATCACTATTTGTGTTTTTAATCATTAGGTTGCACAATTTTAAGTAGCACAGCCAGGGAATATTCTGGAAACCACTGAATGTATAATGAGCATACACAGACATATTCCATATAAGGGCATTTACTTTTGCATTCAGAGCATGAAGATAATGAAAAATCTGCTTCTGTAAATCTGGCCCAGAATGCCTTCAATATGAATTATTCATGAAACAGCTTTGCATTTTTTGCTACTTTTAAATAGACAAAGAATGCCAAAAGGAAAAAGATGATGTTCTCACTAAAATCCTCTATTTTTTCTTTTTCTATAAGCAAAGGTTGAAATTTGCATGTACCACTGCCTGAAAATTTTAATCTTAGGTCCTCACTTATCAATAACCTGAAGAAGAAAAAGACTGTATTGTTTTATCTGACATATGCTAAACAATAAACTAGATCTTTTTAAAACCAAGCTAAAAATGAAATTTCTGTACTGTAATGTTTCTTAACTTCCTACTCACAAGCTGTTAAAACTTCATTCTGACATGTTAAAAATCTGTTGAAGTATATGCTTTCTTCTTCTAGCAGGTATGCAAGAGTAATGCTGAATGAAACAGCACAGAGTTCAAAACAATTTCTATCGTATGCAGTTTCAGTGAAAGAAAATCAAGTTTATATATTTATTTATTTTAACCAGGTACCATGAAAAGCTCTGCCCTGCATGACAGAGAGTGATTAGAAACTGTATCATATGCTTCTGAACATAGACCAAAGATGGAAATATTGATACTTTCTCAGAGAGATAGTCCTAATCCAAAATATGGTAGCCTGAACTATGTGTCTCCCAGAACTGTCAAATCTTGCTCTTTTTCTCCTATTGGGCTGAAGTTTCAGAAAAAAAAAAAAAA
>VZTV01018520.1:16054-39259 GCA_013400875.1 Anhinga rufa
AAAAAAAAAAAGGCTCACTGCTGTTTTGTGGATGAAGAAAGCATACTGCAGAAGGTTAGCAAAGCTGTGTGGTAACCGAACTGTTGGGTTAGAAGGCTACTAGTAATCTATGTGATAAGCCATTGCATGATATAGGGCGATAATAACCCACCACCCTATCTAATGGCTTGTCTGCATGGGAAATGACCCCAGTTGTTCACATGGAATAGTTCTCCCCTGACCACTTCTTGCAGCATGCGTGGGCCATCTGGGGTGGCTTCTCAATGACAGAAAAGTTGTCTGAACTCCTCGGTCATTTCTCAGCATCATGGCATCTGGCAGAGATTTCCTTTACCCAGCATCCAAGCCCCAGCCACCACACAAGCTCCTTCCTCTCACAGGGAGCTCCAGCTGTCTTCATGGCAAACACACAAAGCACAACTTAAATAGCTTCCGTTACCAATTCTAGAGGTACTGCCTCCACAAAATGTTCTTTTTGAGATGATATGAGGGATAATATTCCAGTGATGAATTCTTGTTCCTGGAAGGCAGTATGGGTTTTTCTTCCAAAAGCCATTGAAAAAAAATATGCTAAATGAAATATGCCTGTCATTTCCATTGCCAAAATTCTTTACTCTATTGCTGAAGATGCTGTAAACAGCAGGAAGCTGGATGACCAGTAGGCTGTAATTTATAAAATATTTTGGGATATTTCAGTATGATAAGCTGTATAAAAATGCAAAATATTAACAACAAACTTGACAGTTCTAGGCTGCTCATATTTAGGGACAAATTCCCATTAAAGGCAAAAATGAAATTCATACCTGTTCTATTTTTCAGGCCAACATAATTCAAATAACTGATCTTTAAATAAAATTATGCTCTATCTATTGTCATGGGCAAAACAGACTCAAGTTGGGGAATTTAACTTAATTCCTTGCCAATAAATTTAATTACTGATCTGGGTATTGAGAAACAAAGAAGACAAATATTTAAGTACTTGGGGAAATCATCTTCAGAGCCACCACCAGCTGCCCTCATCTGGGTGGACCCTGTGGTGTGTGGGTTAGAGCTGTCTCAAAGTGGCTGGAACCAGCTCGGGGCCACCCCAGCCTCTCCTCACAGAGGCCGCCCTGCAGGTCCCCACTGCCAGCACCTGGGCACCTGCACCCAGTACATCTGGTTTGTCTGTTTTCCTGATTTTCATATGCAGAATTCATTTTTGTACTGTATGTGTAGGCCAGCACAATTTTTTTCTGAGCACTTGTGGTTTCCCAGCCTGGTGGATTACACAGCTCAGACCTTTGAAGATCCCCTCTAAAGCATTCGTTTCCATGTGCAGTACTCTATATTATATCAAAACTGAGTGGTATATTAAATGGGACGGAAGTTTTACCTAAAGCAAAATGAACCAGAGTTTTTTTGCAGATGGGTAATTTAAGTCCTTAAGTTATTTGCTTTGAGACAGTTTTGCAAAATTAAAGGGTCTTACCCTGTTTTTGCTCTCTGGTGGTTTTGCAATTCTGGAAGTACAGCTGTAAAACCCATTTACTCCAGGAAGTCTCCAGCTATCCTATTTTCCATTACCAACAGAAGATCTGTAAATTGTTTACTATGACTTTTCATTTGATTTGATACATTAGGGTTTGATACGTTAGGGCTCCTAATGTAGCCTGTACAAGTCAGGTGAATCTATGTAAATTATAATCATACAATAATAGAAACAGACCAGGTTGGAAGGGACCTGGAAAGATCGTGTGGTCTAACCTTTCATGGGAAAGGGACCCTAGAGGAGATCATCCAGCACCCTGTCCAATTACATCTGGAAAACCTTCAGCAATGAGGACTCTATCACATATCTGAGGAGGTTGTTCCAGTGATCGATTGCTCTCACTGTAAAATATTGCTTTCATATATCAAGAAGAAACCTCTCCTGGCACAACTTGTACCCATTGCCCCTTGTGAAGAGAAAGCCTCTGTCCTCTTTGTAGCCTCCCTTTAAGTACTGGAATACTGTGATAAGATCCCCCCCAAGCCTTCTTTTCTTAGACAGAAAGACCTAACTCCTCCAGTCTTTTCTCATAGGGCAGGTTCTCCAGCCCTTTGACCATCTTTGTGGCCCTCCTTTGGACCTTCTCCCACCAGTCCATGTCTTTTTTGAATTGTGGGAACCAGAACTGGACACAGCACTCCAGGTGTGGCCCGACAAGCACTAAGTAGAGTGGGATGATCACATCTCTATCTCTGCTAGTAATGCTCCTGCAGATGTGGCCCAGGATCTAAAACAAATACTGTGCTTTCAGTCAGGAACAAGAAGAGGGAAGCAAACTGGTGTTCTCCAGGCAGCAAAGAGTAGAAATGATCAGTTTGGTATTTGGGTTAAATACTTTCAGATAATGACAAATATTATTTGTCAATAACTTTGCAGAACAAATTGTGTTAACAGGATTGCACATTCTGATTATAGTTATGTGGGTACCCTACTGAAAAATAAAATCTCCAAACATTGTATCTAATAATAACATTTTAAAAACATGACATAAAATTGTTTTAATGAGAACAACCAAAACCTGTGCAAAGGAAATCTTGTTTTAAAGGGTGTGTAAAAGTAAGCTTCAGTGTATGGAAGTCTTTCCTTTAAATCAAACCAATTGCAATAGCTGAAGAGGCATCTAAGTACCATCTCTTACCTATTTTGGTCATGCTTTTCCTTATTTTCACATATAAATATGGAAGATCGCATCTCTTTGTTTTTGTGCTATTTTACAGAGTAAGTGTTATTTTGAAAGATTGACATTTATTGCCCAAAGATTAAATCTGGAAGTTAATTTAAATATGTCCAGGAAAGCCCTAACTTGTAAAACTTAAATAAACTTCTAGCTTCCACAGTAAATAAATTAATCAGCTTAGATTAAACCAGAGATCTTTCTCTAAGGGCGGTACATACCCCTCACAGTAACATCCAGTTTCTGACTTGTAACTGAAATATTTGGAAGTATGAACCAAAACATGAATCAGTGGAGTAAAAAAAAAAAAGTATGTCAAATCTGCTGCCTTGTCCTGTTGATGAAAAAGAAAATGCTTCAGTTTACATTTCTCATATTCTCTTAAAAGACTTGCTTTGTGTGACTTAGTTTCTTGGACTATCACCCTTCTTCCTCACTCTTCCTTCTCCACCTGACAATATCAAGAAGTGTTTGAGTCTTCAGTACCTTGTGTCAAAGGTCTAATAGAGACAGATGACATTTCAAAAGCAGATGATCCATTTGCTGCACATGAATCCTGAACAGCTTATATCAAATATGGGTTTGTTCCAGCAGTACTGCACTTAATCTCTGTTGTTCTTCTTGTGGTACAGTATTCTGGATGGGTTATTTTTCTCCTCCACCTTTAAAACAATGTCTTTAAATTCTCTTGGTAATCATACCACTTGTGTTGCATGCAGGAAGGAGGATGTTGAGATGGCTTCTGGCAACTCACTGCTTTATGGAATATTGAATGGCATTTTCCCTAGCAGAGGGCTATTTCTCTCTCAGATTTAAGTTTTCTGACTCTTTTCTTCAAGGTATTTGAGCACTTCAGCAATTACAGCAATTACTATAATTTTATGTAATGACAATTATTATAATTTTATGTAATGACAATACTACTTTGTATACTACTAGGTCCCCTCTCACTAAAATGCCTCAACTGACTGTGTTAAAATTTGCCAGAGATCTTTTCTGAGTGCATATACCAAGGCTGGTGTCCCATCCTTCTCTCTTCAAAGGCTAGGAGATGAAGCACGAGAAAATTCTTAACATGATAGTGAAAACACTTAAGCAACATTAAATGCTGTAAGCAGAGCTAAGCATCTCACTATAACAATCTGTACAAAATCTTTAAAAGCTATCTCCCTGTAGCTTTTTTAAATCCTCAGTAGTACTTACATTTGTGGGGATATGTATGTGTAACCCACTTGACATCTGGTCTCAAACACCCTCAGTGTCTTCAGGTCCAATTGTAGCGATTCCTACACTTTAAAATTGAGATCCTTAGTTAAACTTTAAGGAATTAGTATAAATAAATTTTTGCCTCAAATTCAGCTTATTTCAAACTTATGATACAAGAGTATCAGAGTGGGGTTCTTTTCAAAGGATGTATATTACTGTTTAGCAGGCATCTTGTATCTTTCTATATGCCCTGCAAGGAGTGTAAGCCAAGCTCTTTCCTATAGAAGCTAATTCATTAGCCTAGATCATAGAGGATTTTGTAATAACAGGTTCTGAGCCAAACATTGTCCATATGCTAATTTGGCATCTAAATTTTTCCTTCCTAACAATATGATTGAGCTCATTTTGTCTGGACATGCACTTTGGTCTGGACTGAGTAATGTTCATTCAGCAAGAGAAAATTGTTGAACTCTTTCAGTGAAATTCAGTAGAAAGATGTTTCTTGTGGAACTATCTAAGTGACAGTCATTTACATCAGATTCAGTAGAGAATAACTATTTTTTTTATCATTGTAGCAGCCAAACCGATCATTTTAATTCATAGATGGGGGTTAAATAGAGACAGATCATGTTTTACTTATAACATGTCAAGTCACTAGGAGCTCACTCAGTGATGAAAAAAATATTAAGTGGGGTTTTTTTCTTGCCCTTTGGAACTGACTGGTATTGGTAGTGGTGTCACATCCATGGAAAGGGGAGCTGGTGAGATTTCCAGCAGGATTTAGCTCTTCTCTCACCCAGTGCATACCAGCCTTACCCCATAGATACTTCACAGTCTAAAGAACTTTCTTTTACTCTGTGAAAGGTGTTCTAAAATAAGGTATTTTAATATAAGTAAAATGAATTCAGTATTCATCAGTATATTTTTTCCTTTCCTTTCCTACCCCCGCCCCCTTTTTTTAAGTCTTTAACTGTTTCTTTAGTCTGTTTACCTCATTTTGAAGTTCACTCTTAGCTTTCAACACTTAGTTCATTGCTTTTCTTTTTTCCAGATGCATAATCATAGAATCATAGAATGGTTTAGGTTGGAAGGGACCTTTAGAGGTCATCTAGTCCAACCCCCCTGCAGTAAGCAGGGACAGCTTCAACTAGAGCAGGTTGAATGTGGGGAAATTTTACAGTCTGCATAAATGGGAAATTTCAGAACTTTTAGTCATGAATTTTTAAACAGAGTGAAGCCAATCTACTTAAATCTATGTAGACAAATTAATTATTTTCAGTGGCCTCAAGTAGTAAAAAGGAATGATGAACTTCCAGCTCACAAAATGAATTTGATGAGGATGCATGTTCTACAATTGCAAATTAGAAAAATTTTATGTCTCTCTCTCACATTCTTCTAACAGAATATTTGGAAAGTACCCTATTATATTTAGACATTTATACCATGTGACATGCTGTAAGTGCCAGAACAGTACTGTAATTGTTTATATGGCTATAGTGGTGTTGTGTATAAATGCAGAGAATAGGCTGAAGACTCTTTTAGTTTAATTGTTTATTCACATTTCTTGAAAAATTTGTAAAAAGAGAAGCAATTAAAAAGTAAACATAACGATTTATTTTCCTTATAATTGAAAAAGAAAGAATTAGGAAGAAGAAAATTAATTTCCATGCCAGTCCTTTTTTTTGGAGCCAGTAACTGTTTGCTGCCCATGGAGTTTTTTCTGTAATGTTTTAAACCTGACCTATCTTTTAGTATTCTCTGTGTCATAGTAAATGAAGAATAAATTGACTTGTTCTAAAGCAAAGATATTGATTATGCACAGGAGTAATATTCCCTACCAAGTCATAACTTCTAGTGGGAGATTGTGCTGAATGCAAATGACAATTGTAATTTCCTTATTAAATCTTGCAAGAATGTAGATTTTTAAAAATAAATCATTATATGTTCTGTTTTCTGGTGTTACGCATTCAACATCAGATTTCTTTTCTTACACATTCATTGTTAGGTGTATGAAACTGTAAACGTGTTTATGAGAACTATGATATGGATGCTGTGGACATGAACCACTGTATGGATTTTAATCAGAAATTTATGGGCATATAAGAAAAAAACAAACTAGCAATTTATTAGAAAATTCAATGCACATTAACTCCCTTCAATGTTGCTATTCAAATTGAAGAAGAAAAAATTTTATGGAGAATATCAACAAAAGACTATCAGATCTGACACTGATAAACTATGGATTGATACCAAATAAATGGGGATCTTCTTTTATCACTTTTTTATCTACCCATGGAGTTATTTGTGTATCTGTCATGCGTTCATGAACGTTTCCTTCTTCCTCACAATATCCCTTGTGCCTGGAGTGTTTTATGTACCTAAAAGCAGGCAAACCCTTACTGATGTTCCCCAAAGTGCTGAATTAGGTTTTCTGTTTGGTAGAAGCAGTACAATCTATTAAAGCAGTTGAGAAAACTCTGCTATAAATCTGCCTGCATCTTTAAGCATTAAAAAATAATAAATCTGGCCCTATAAGCCCATTTATCATGTGATAAAATATTGTCTGAAACGAATGAGATATAGAAACATTTCCTGATATCACTGTCTTTTAACCAAGAGCTCTTATCTATCTAAACTAGTCTGTAATCTCAGTTTGTAGTCTGTTCTGCATTAAATTGTATAGCAGAATGAATTGGCTGATATACTCCATCGCAGCTGACCTCAATGGGGAGCTGCAATCAGTCAGTGCTTAGCAGAGACCCTTTCAAGACATGGAAGAGGACATAGCCACAGTGTCAATAAAGCCTCAGTATTTCCCTGTGACTATGATGACACTGTATGATGCAAAGTCCCCTCCCCACGCTGGGTCTCTTGGAGGCATACTCACATGAGGTGACTGGAAATGGCCATGCTTTTTAACTGTTTGCATAGTGACATTAAGGACATGACCAAGGTGGCAGCTGTGCAGATAAACACACTGCCTAGCTTTAATCCTGCTTGACAAATTCTGTAAACTCTGATGGGTGACCAGCCACAGCATGCTACCAGAAATAAAAAGAGAAAAACAAAACCCCGACACTGATTAGAACAATGGAGCTTAAATTTCCCTAGATGTTATTTCTCCAGGAAGCAAGACGACAACTGGAAGACGTCTGAATTGCTCTTTATGCTGCATCTGAAACCAAAGAGCACTAACAAAAAAAGGAAGATGGGGTTACTGTATTCACTTGATTTCTGTTAACTTGAGTGGGTGAGGTTACTATGAAGCACTACTCCACAGACTAAAGGACACATAAAGCTTATGAAAAGCAGTAATTAAAGGAGGCCAAGATAAACTTAATTCACATCAGTCTTCTCTAAATTGTTCTATTTCACTTTATTGTTTCCATCTTTACCCATTCTGACATCAGTAAAAACATATGCATTGAGATCCAGTATTTGACTTACGATACTTTTTATTTTCACAAAGAGATAAAATGAATAATGTAACAACATTAAATTTCAGTTCAGCAACGTAGCCATGTGTATTTTTAAGCCTAATAACTAATTAAGCCTTATTAATTTTTTAAACATAATTTGTTATGCTAAACTGAGGTCATAGTTTTCTTTGAAGTTAGATATTGATTTTTACAAGGGCATGTACTATATAATATGTTAATAAATTTTTATTATGTCAGTCATTATTATTTTCCCCAAAAGTGATACACCAGAGAAGTATAAGGAAAACAAATATTAGAAGTAGAAAGGAGCAAAGTCTGTGATATTGAAGAATTCATTTATACAATATATCATAATAATGCCTGTTGTAAAATGAGCATTGCCATTCATAGGCAACAGAGTAGCCTATACCTTGTGGCAGTAAAAATTATAACAGCTAATTTTATCACCTATGATATATTTTTATCATTAAAAAGAGTTCTCTGAAACATAAGCAAACCTCACGAGGACAACAATAGGTTTGATTTCATTCAACAGATTGTAAAAGGGGTAATCTTAAATATTTTTTTAAATTATTCTAGTAAGCAATTGAATGGTAAGAAATCTGCATATGTCTTTGAGTAACTCAGGTATCAATAAAGCAGGCAGAAATCTGGCAAAGCTAGAGTACAGTATTATATCAACCATCCTATACACCTATCCATCTTTTCACAAGAGTCGCAATTTTTCTAATACCAAGATATCTGCGAAATGTTCTGTAATTGTCATTTTAGGATGTATCTATCTTTTTTTTTTTTGCCTGCAGTAACTGGCCTTTCTTATTTGTGTGATTCTCTGGAGTTTGATAGGAAGGCAAGGTCTGGCTAGGTCTTCACTTTGTATTAAAGTCACCTATAACTGAAAAGAAAGGGGCATCACCTGGAAACAAGATGTAAATTTCTACATCAGTTATGGACAAAATTATCTTTGTCCCAACATTTGCTCCTGAGGGTAATGGTTTGGCTGTTCCAGTGGAATGTAACTATCATAGGAAGAGAAAACCATTCATAGAAGTAATGTGGGAAAATTCTGTGAAGGTATTGAAGATGAAGAGTGACACTTTGCATGTAATTCAGAATTATTTGGGGAATTAATAAAGATAGTGAAACACAGATTAGGGGGTTCTGATCATATGAGCTATATCCATCCCTCATCAGTTCTGAATTCTTTAGGAACATAAAGATGAATTCTCAGTTTATCAGGCAGGCAATTCATTGGACTTTAAACTATATGTATTTGGTCATGGCTAATTAATAATTTTGAATGCTATCATTGTTAACTGATCAACCACTTCTAAAATTGACTGCCTCATACAGAGTCAAGAAACAGACACCAATCAACCCCAAGCTGGCCTAATAATATGCAACGTAGTGTGTTTTCATACAATTTAATCTGCAACATGTGATACTACGTCGATGTTACGAAGTACATAGAGAATTTGGCTTATAGTTTCAGACTACCATGTCATCACTGACTTTATTTAGCTAACTAAATGGAAATGTAGAAAAAGATTTTTATGTCTTAAGTATTTTATTATTTTAAATAACATTTATTAAAATAGGAAGGAACAGCCAGTCAAATCCTGCCAAAGAAATCAGAAAACAACTAATGCCTTAAAAGTGTGTGGATTTATTTATTTATAATAATGAACCATAAATCAGTTACAGACTATTATCAACATATATTGTAAAGTCATGATCTTGATTTCATAACTTCAGTTGTAATCATGTTCCAGTACAGACAGTGATTTACAGACTCTTCATTAATCCTATCAAAGCAGAAAGGAAGGTGTGGAACACAAATTTCAGGATCAGGAGCCCTGCAGGGATTAGTGATTTTGGAACTAAAGAAAACCAGAAAGCTGGTGAAACTTCTAAATTCTGAGGATAAGATTAAAAGAACAGGAATGCTGGATATTCTGTTAATGTAGCTTAATGCAACACACTACACTGAACAGACACATACTATATGTGTATATGTATATATATATATGTATAAATACAGATACACACAGTGGATTGTTCTGATGAATGGGATAGGTTTGCTGATAAACAGTCTTCTGAATATTTCTACAACTGTATTACATAATTCTTTAATAGGTAATTTTGACAATAAGACTTCTTACAGCACTTATAAGCTACAAACAGTTCAAATTTGATTATTTGCTTCTGTAGACAGTGAAGATTTATGCCAATGATGGTATTTTTGAATTAGCACATCAGTGACTGTAAGATTGTGCTCTAGATCTCCATTGTGGGTTAAAAGGATCCCTTTAAGGATCTCTCTGCTTTCTTGGGATCCTCGATAATGCTCTATTTTAAGGGATGTCCTTAACTAAGTGCAGTCTACAGCTCTGATCAGTGCTCTGTTAATGATTTCTGAATCACTTATCAAACAGCCCTTTAATGTGTTCTCTTGATGATGTAAACATACTCTTTCCCATTAGTGGCTTCAGGTCATTCATCACTATAGTTAATGTACAGACAAACATTAAAAAAGTTTGTATAAGAGTTAATCTAACATAATGCCTGATTGCCAAAAGCACCGAGCCATGCCTCACAACTGTACTTAACAAGGGCCTGTTTAGACAAAAGATGTGCTGCAATTCTAAACATCATGACACAGAAATTTTAGGCACAGCTAAAGGAGATCTGAAAATAAGGAACTTTCTATCACCTGATTCTAAAAATCCTGAAGGAACAGAAGATTTCTGCCCAGGCTGTTCCTGCATGTCTATAGCCACCAGTAATTTTCTGTCTGGTGGGATGTGTCTCCAGCCCACTCCTCTCTCTGACTCAGCCCTCTTGCAGGCTGAGCTGCTATGCCAGCACTCATTCAGAGCTGGCTGCTTGCAGGCACCGCATTTTAGTATGATTTGGACACAACAATTTAGTATTACCTAGTACTTCATGATAAGCTGTAACAAACTATAGTTGGCAAGGTTTCCTATAGTCAAAGAAATCTGGATGAGTTTAGACATAATCAGCATAAGCAGAGTATTTATACTGATTTACAGTGTTTTTAGAATAAAGTTATCTTATGTTCCCTGATCTGAAAAGAACTATCTGTTGACCTCTTATTTTATTGACTTAGATTTCTTGCTCCTTCATCTATATAACAAAAGACAGACCTAGGTGTTAGGCCTAGGGAGAAAGCAGTTGCTCTTAAGCAGTGCTAGAGCATGGTGTTCTATCTCCATCCAAACTGTGGTGAAAACAGGTTACTTATTTTTTTCCCAAGGCTTTGAGTAGCTCAGCTGTATTACAATGATTCCATTACCTTATTGGTTCCTACTTAAGCCTTCCTACTACATGTTATGTTGGGTTATCATCTCTTCAGTTTCTCTTCTATTTTTCCATCAGTCACTAGTTTCAGACCTTCACACACTCGTGCTCCAGGAAAAATGAAATTATTATCTTTTACTACAACTCCCTAAACACTTTAATATAAAATTAAAATATATCATTACATCTTGGGCATTTCCTTGGGCTTCTTCCATTTCAGCTCCATAATATGTTTCAAAACTTATTTCTCAGTTCAGTAGTAGGTATGAATTGGTTGAAAAAACACCTATTTCACATATAACCTGTGAAAGACAAATTAAATAAACAACCAAAATTATGCTAGTAGTGGTATTATTATTTGAGACTTTTTTCATATGATAGCATATGATATGAGACTTTTTTTCATATGATAGATATGATATGCTAAAATGTGTTAAAAGTTTAAAGCCATAAATCCCTATAGCATTTAGATACAGCAGGCAAAAAAATATCAAGGTTTTGTGCAAGCCTTTGTAATTTTATCTCTGTGCAAATCATTGGGGTTGTTCTGAATCTAAACTGAAGTTGAATGTGAAGGAAAAATGTAGGAAATCAACTACAGAGCTGACAACAGAGAGAACAACTGCCTGAGGAAAATCCTGAGGAGAGTCTAGAACAAGTGCTACCCTATAATTTTCAGAACACTAATTATTTCTGAGAGATTGATGGTGCATACAAAAAATAATATTTCATCATCTATGATATGATACTTTATATTACTGGATCATCTTTATGCAGAAACAGAGTTTAGAGCACTAATAACATCATACCATTTTTTTTTCATTTATACATTACGAACATGGTGCAATTTGACTGCTTTTGAATAAAACAGTTTTTTCACAGTAAGACTGTCTGCTAACACTGATACAACTCTTTCCTAGATCTGCGTGGGTATTTTGCTGGCAGACCTCAATGAAATAGAATAAAATGTCATGGAGAGTCACTGCTGACTAATTACAGTCCTGGAGTGCAAGCCTTACAATCCCCAAAAGATATATATTATAGTAAGTTCAGTGGGTTTGTTGTAACTTTTTATTATTGCTATTCCCTTTCATTTTCCTTGTTATGTGTTTAAAATGTGGGCATAATTTTTGGGAAACGTCCCAGTGAGAAACCTTGAAGATAAAGGGGTAGTGAGACGCTGAGGTAACTGTATCTTATCTCTCTGAACTGATGGCAGTAATTATTAGACAGTAATTGAGGGTGGTCATCCTTCCTTCTTCCATCCAGGCATCTGATTTTTTGGGGTCAGCTGAAATCTGATCTGGAGAACCTCCGTGCAGCAGAAACTGCTGCACAAGGTTGTGACCTTCTCCTCTCTTGGTCCTCTGGAGTACAGGACTTCCTACACCCTGCCTGTGGGAGGTGTGAGAATAATACCACTCACACTTGGTGGTATCCCTCTTTTCCCCACAGCACCTGGAGAGAAGGAGTCTTGCTTTCAGAGAAGGGAGGGATCGTGGCTCACTTCCAGCTCACCCCGTCACTGTGGAGAATAGCAGCTATACAGGTAGTGTTGCTAGTAGCCCCTGCGTTGGGAAGAGAGTGGAGGCAGAAGCAAGGCTGGTGCAATGCAGCAGTCTGCAGGGCTGTCTGTAAACAGGCACAGGACTTGTGTTGACCTTACAGTGGGATGTTGGTAGCATGAGCATCCCACCGTTCTGGTATTGTTTACATTTAAAAGTGCAATACTGCCATAGGTCTATTGTTCACATTTACTGGGATAATATATCACAGAATCACAGAATGGTAGAGGTTGGAAGGGACCTCTGGAGATCATCTTGTCCAACCCCCCTGCATGAGCAGGTTCACCTAGAGCAGGGGGCACAGGACCGCGTCCAGGCGGGGTTTGAATGTCTCCAGGGAAGGAGACTCCACAGCCTCTCTGGGCAGCCTGTGCCACTGCTCTGGCACCCGCACAGGAAAGAAGTTTTTTCTCATATATAAACAGTAAGATGGGCTGCAATACATCTGCAAAGACTTTTGCACAGTGATCATTTTTGTGACATGTAATACTGAATTTTCATGCAACAGGTATAACCAGCAAAATTAAATAAAAACATTAGAGAAAGGTCTATGATTTACTCAAATTACTCATGAACATTTCCATTTGAGTCTTGTTATACAGATGTCAAAAATATCACAAAGCCATTAAGTATTGCAATAACAGTGTCATTTCAGGCAAGTCATGAATGATGTTTCAGAGAGCAGTTTGAGGAGGTAAGGAAGCAGCTACTTTATGAATTATTATCTGCTGTTAATAATATACCACTTCTGAAAGAGGAATATTCATTGCCATAGCAATAAGTGGATGACAATTTTCAAAAACACCCCCCTAGCAAAGAAGGTCACAGAGGACTGGCCAGCTATCACCTATGGGCCTGTAAAAATACACTTCTCCAAGTTAAATGGATATAATGCAGCACAGAGCAACCATGAGTGTAGCTTTTCAGTTTTGAATGTATCTTTTATCACAGCTGCTCATGATGGGACAGGAAACAAGAAGGAGAAAATTATATCAAAGGTGGACAGTTGAAAGCTATCCAGAAGTGAAGTTTCATAAAGGAGGAAAATGGAGAGGAAGTTGCTTGCCTCAGAGAAAGGAGGGCTGACCCAAACATAAAGGCAGCTGTGGATAAAGGGGGAAGAGTGGGGCATGATGATGAGCAGTGCCAGCAGTGCGCAAAACTCTGAAAGCAAAGCTGAGATGAGGCAATGAAGAGCCAAAAGAGTGGCCATACAGATGAGTATTATAAATTACATATAAAGAAAAAAACCATAAAGGTATTTCTACAGAAGTGGTGTGTACCTTATCTTGACAATCTGTACAGTCTCCTCTGATGCCAGATTTGCATTTATACTTGATGTGCGAGAAGGTCTCAGACACATCAAGTATATTGTAAGCAGAACCATGTTTTAAATTCAGTTCCTAACAGCAGAAAGGTAGCAGCTTCTCCAGCAGTAACTAACAGCGGGAGAGCTATTATACCTCTTCACGTAAAATGCAGCTCATGATAAACCCCTTGTGGATGTGGTTTAACTGTCACCTCACACATTCCTTCAAGACTGTTGGCCTAAAAAAATCAATGTATTTTATTGATATCTGTAAGGAGTGTTATTAAAAGGTAGTCATAGAGCTTTTCCCTTTACCTGGATAGCCAGTAACATTAAAAAAAAAAAAAAGTTCAAAGCTTGTATTGAATTTTCTTTTTTTTTAAGTCCAAACTGTGAACTGAAGTAGGCAGTTTGACTCCACACTGAAAACGTTGGGAAGGCCTAGTAGTCTGAACAGTATCACCCAGGCAGTACCCAAGGGGGAGGGTTAAGTAACACATTTTACAAAATGAAATATTTCTGGCTTTTAACTCCCAGATCCTGCTCTTGTTAGTGAAATTCAAAGTTCTTTCCTGATTATTTTGTTTTATTTTGGGCGGGTGAGGGGAGTGGGCGCTCACTCTGTGACTACTTTTGATGCTGGGGCCAAAGCTCAGTATCTTTCATCTGAGTGCTGCCAGCTGAATCAACAGTTGAACCAGGGAAACAGAACATATTTGCTGAATGCAGCTGCTTTTATTCCCCTTCACCTCCAGTTCACCACATAAAATGGTCCTTCTTTCTCATCTGATATAATCTGTCTTATATGTGTGAAGAGAGTGCAAAGTGCAATCTAGTTTAGCAACCCTATTACATTAGTTATATATTTGCTCTGTATCATATATGATGAGATATATATACCATAGCTTATTTGCCCAAATCAGCTATAAATTAAACCAGAAAAAATTCAGTGCAACAGCCTGCCACCAAGGATATCTTCAGTCAGGATTCTTAAATTATGCCACAGAGTCTTTCCCCACATGTGGATTTTCAATAATTCAGGCACAAAAATGTTTCTCAGGACATAACTGTTATGTTGTCCTCAGTCAGGTTTCTCATGTGAGGCAGGTTCTTTATGACCCAGCCATAACATTCCTACTGGATATTAGACTTTTTTCAGTCCATCACTTCACCGAGGTAAAAAATATGTTTTATACAATATTTTTCTTATTAGAGCAGAAGGATCAAATATAGATTGTCAGCATAAGGGATTGTTACTATTCACAATATTGAGCATATCATGAAGGAACATATTTAGTTTGAGTAGAAGTGAATCTGTAGTCATGTAGTCTGCTGGGACATGATGTTACATTTGATTGTTGACTAAAATTTACAGTGTTAGAGCAAAACCATTCAAAAAGGCTTAATTTTTTTACCATATTTATATATAATGTCATATATATTATTCAGAAATATTTATTTATTCTGAAAGTTTGTATCAAAATATTTACATTAAACATACATAGTAAGCAAGAAAGCAAATCCAGTTCTGAAACTGCTGTACTAGAAATTATTTTGCTTTGTTATTTTCCAGAACTTCAATTAAATTTAGGAGTTTCCATGGATAGGCTAATTAGCACTGCAGTTTTGTTGCTGAGCAAGACTATTAAGCTGTTAAGGTGGAAAGTTAATGTAAGACAAATGTAGAAGTTCACATGAATAAAGAGTCAATTTTATTTTCACTAATCTTCCATAATAGCTCTGTGCTGCCAAATGTTACTATATTTGCTGTCTTCACAGGGAAAAGTATTTGAAAACAGATTTCAAAATATTAAATTTCTACAAAAAGGAAGAGTTAAACATCTTTTCTGTGAAATTTGAGTGGTCTTAACACTTATTTAACGTTCAGTCTCTTCTATTTCTCATGTCAATCTCTCCCTTTTGTCTTTTTTTGGATGTATTCTTTGTATTTTTGTTTATTTTTGTTTACTTAACTTCCATTTTTACAGTCATCTATATTTGTCTAACTACTTTGCAAATGCATTATTACTTCTCCTCATAGTAATGCAGTAAGAGGGAGCTAAAATCTTGCACCAACACTGCATTTTTAGTGGAAATCAATATGAATTTTATAGCCATGAAATTCACCTGCTGCTTTACTGCTGCTAGTCATTGCATCCTGTTTGTGGCAAGGGCTCAGACACCTGTTTCTGAACAGTGCCTTTGACTACATTTTTTTTATTAGATGGAGTAAAACAATATCAAATGAAAGATCTTCAGGAATAAAGAAGTACATTCCAGAGAGGATAGGAGAGAAAGCATCCAGGTGTGTTTATGATTCTGCAAGAGAGTCCATTTTTACTCATAAACAGGTTTCTCTATATCTTTTAATCAGATATATTTATTCTATTTAAATGATCAGGTCAAACAAGAAAAAAAAAACAAACAAAACAAAACAAAGCCACCCAGAGTGTGACCTCGCCTATCAGTAAGCTTGAGATGCTGCTTGCAGCAAAACTGGCTATAGATGTGTCTGCTGCACTGAAACACCAGGTTAACAATTAGATGTTTTTTAAATGTACAGGTAGAATTCTCCAACCTTGCTGCTTGGAGTTCGTACCTAATTACATGCTCAGGCTGTTAATTGGTAAGCATGCTGAATAAACTACAATTCTTTCTGCAGGAACCTTTGCAGGATGCCTTTGAAAATCCGTAGGTAGGCAGCTACTGGTCAGTCCTGGTGACTAGCTTTCGATGCCCAAAGTCTCTCATATTTTGGGTTCCATGAACTTTTTGGTCTTAAATGGATCTGTGCCTTTCCACATCCGTGCTCTGGCATTCACCTCCCTGTAACATCCATACAGCACTGAACCTTAGTCCTCTGAAGGCCTCAGAAAGATGTCCGTGAGATTATTGCCACTCCTGCTATTTGCCCAGTAGCACTGACATTCTTCTGATTTTTTTGTGAAGGCTTCCCTTTGAAGTATGTCACATTTTCCACAGTGCTGTTCAGTCCAAGATATGCTAAGAATGTTCTTCAGCCTGCTCTATCCCTGAGAGCCCTCTGGGTATGTTCAGCAATGCTTTTTAGCATCTGGGCCCAGGGACACAGTTTTCTCCCTGACAGCCTTTGCTTTATCCTCTAACAGGTTGCTATGGGAACACTGAAGATAACTCCTTACAGCAGCAAGCAATTGTTTTTAGGTCCACTAACTTGAAAAAGGCTTCAAAGAGTTGTTTGGGTTTGTTTTTTTGTTGTTGTTGTGCTGAAAAATAAAAACCACACATATCAAGTACCAGGCACAGTTCTTTAGAACAAAGTACGTAGCAGATAGTAACTTACATATATCTGTCAGCATAACCTGTATGAGAGACTTTAGCAAATATTTATCTATAGGTGTCATGGTTTAGCCCTGGTCAGCAACCAAGCACCACGCAGCCGCTCGCTCACTCCCCACACCCCTGTGGGATGGGGGAGAGAATCAGAAGAGTAAAGAACAAGGGAGAGGAACAAAACCCAGAAAATCACAAGCGGTGCAACAGCTCACCACCCACCGACCGACCGACCGATACTGCCAGTTCCCGAGCTGCAGTGACTGCCTGCCCTGGCTAACACCTCCTGTTGGGACTGACCTCAGCAGCAGTGAGCTTGCAGAGTCTGTCCCATCCCATGCTAGAAGGATGGTCTGCCGTTTAAGGCAGCTCAGCACGGAGGAGACTGGGGGTGATCATTGCCTACACCTGTGGCTGGGGGTGTGGCCAGCCTGGCTCTTGCTTTTTGGAGTGGGCTTACAAAATCAGCTCAGCTAAAGGAGTCTGTGCCTTCCATCCCTGCACCCCTCACCCCCCAGTTAATATACTAAGCAGGACATCATATGATATGGAATATCACTCTGGTCAATCCAAATCAGCTCCACTGAAGAAAATTACCTCTATCCAGGCCAAAACCATGACAATAGGAAAGCTCACTTTATTCAGATGAATTGCGCTCTGGGTTTCTGTGCACAGCTCTGACACGTCAGGAAGGATACCCTTCAAACAGGAAGCTTGGCTTCATGGGAACTGACCAGCAGCATCACTGTAACCAACCCGTTCAGTCACACCTTAGCACAGCCTCTAACACAGTGTAAAGACAGCAGCTTTTGTAGCCTCAAGGAAATTTATGTGTGTGCAAGTTAAAGAGTTTTTCAGCCATCTGGATTGGGTTTTTCTTGGGGGGAGTGGGCAGAGGAATCTTACGTGGAGCATACTCTATTGCTACATTAGACAATTTTCTTCTTAGTGAGGCTTTTGGTTGTGTTGACGTAACTGGATAGAGCTAGCACGCCTAAAACCACACTTTTTTTGCTTATTATGATACGATTTGTCCATGATGTGGAGTCATGCTGATATCTCTAAAGGTAACCTTTTATTTGTCTTGATTTTCTATATTTTTAATAATGTAAAAATATTTTTATATTCAAAAGACATACAGTAACTGTGAGTTCTCTTATAGTGTATCCCACTCTAACCTACTCTGAGAACAGAAACAATATTGAACACTAAGAACATAAGGAGTTTCTGTTCAAATAGATAAATAAAGTGTCTCAAAAAAGCCAAGAAAAATACAATTAAAACCAATTCCCTATGTGGCCACAAACTAAGATTATCTAACTGAGGATGCAATTTGTAATATAATTACTGTGGGTACAGTTCACATCCTTGTAGTTAATTTGCATCTATTTGGGGTCTTTTTGTTGTTGTTGGCACATAAAATTAGCCATTCAAATTTGCTCTGGGCTGAAACATGGCTTACAGGACACCATTTAGTGCCAACTGTATTTTTTTCCCTGCGTCAATAATGAAAGCTTCTTTTTCTCCAGAGTATTGTGTTGTGTGATTGAGGCATATGTAGGAGACAATTGTTTAATCTGCAGCTGACACTGAAAGAACCAACCATTCCAGAATTTTAAATTAGAGTGTAACAGTGAAATAGTAAGCAAACATGCCAGGATTGCATGCAACAACCCCTTGAAAAGTAGTTCTACACATCCAGTCACAACTGTTAAAGATAATGACAAAAATAAATGTTTGGTCCCTGTTCCACATAAGCCTTCTTTACAAGCATAGGTAAAGACAGATCTGCAAGTGAGCAAGAAACAGTCTGAGTAGGGACTAGCTGCTTTATCCAACCATTGTAGATAGAGGCAGTGGCAAGATGGAGATAGAAACCGTAGCCCATATTTCAGTGTGGGTTAACATCAAGTGTGCAGCTGGATCCTCAGAAGATTTGTATTCTGTGCTGAAATCCCATCCATCTGGATCTTCTTCACATGGCTACCCAGGCTTGCCAGAGGAGAACTGGTGAGGGGATGGGTAATATGCTCACATCTGCAGTAATCATGTGCAAGCTGGATTCAATAGCCTAGGCTCTGATAGAAATGCAACTGGAAGGTCCCCAGTGACAGAGGGCAGCCAGCAGTCATCAGAGGAGTTGAAGTGCCAGGTGGCATGTCATGATGAAGGTGATATCCTACAGGGCCTCACTGCCATGCCCCATGGGAGCCCAGTAGGCAAGGCTACTCCTACAGGACTGGGGCTTGCTTATGGAAAGCCCAAAGAAGATGTGGTAAAATCCCTTTCTGCAAAGGCAAATACTTTTACCTTAAGGTTAGATTTTCTGTGGGTCAGTTGTGAAGAGTCATAGTGGACAATGATACTACGTTGACAGGGTAGCAGATGGAGCACTTTGCTCTTTCATTCTAAGGCCTGAAACGGGGTCTTGCTCTCAGATTTGTGATCAATCCTAGTCTTCTTTAGGCTTTTATTCACAAAAATTGGAAGTAGCCTGTATATGGGATTAGTTTGTACATAGGAAAATTGGAATATCTTGTGCATGCCACTTGGTAACCAGGAAAATGTTATCACCTCCACTTTGCTTATGACTGTGTTTCCAGATGTCACCATACCGTGAATTAAAGTCTTTCTGCTTTAGTTGAATTGGATTTGAAACTTGCTATATTGCACTGCTGCATCCACAGTGGTTCTCTCACCCTACAAGATAAACATGAAAAACAGAGGCATACTGTAAAGTACAGCTGAATCTAACATGTAAACATTTTGCAACATTGATATACCTAAAAGCTTCTGCAGCCCACCCCAAACAGTGGAGACTGCAAACCTCTCCCCAGTCAGGTGTTCCCATAAAACTTAGAGAAATATCTTCATTTTTGCAACATTTTCTTGGGGTGCTTTGCTCCATGTTAAACTCGCATTACTGACAAACCTCTCAATCAAGTTCTCTTCCTATCCTTTGAAATCATTATTTTTCAAGTCTGATACATAATTTGATCCTAAATTTAGGCAAGAAAGAGTCAGAATTGCCATCCAAGTGTGCTCCAGACTAGGGTTTATTTCTCAGCGTCAGCTTCATTAAGAACTCTTGGCATTCCCTATGCCAGCCTTTCCTCTTTGCCATTATTCTGTTACTCATTTGGTTTTCCTTATTAGCCTCCCTCAGCTTAACACTTGTAAGGCAAGATTAATATCACAGGTAAGCAAATGTGCATATCAAGTGAAATAATGTGTAATATCTGATTTTCCACAAGCGGGTAAGAAAAACCTTCTCTAACAGCAGATTATTCCACATTTACCTACCACTGATTCTTTTTAAACATTTTTCTCCAAAGCATCTGTTACTGGCCTCAGGATATTATACTAGACAGTCCATTATTCTGATTTGATATGGCATGGCAATTTCTATGTCCCTAATTGTGCTGACAAGCAGCACCCCTGAGCTGAAGACAGACTATAGTTCTGTGAATTCCTCACTGGCTGTAGACGTGTCAGGATGGCTGCAAACATGGTCTCCAACTTGGGGTGAATGCTGGGAAAAGGCTGGAGTATAGTCCAGTCCTGCTGTTTCCCAGTTATTAGTCAATGGGGGAATATTCACAAAGGGGATGTTGCTAATGAACATAAGTAGAAAAGACTAAGGTTCCCCTGGTTCCTCTGATGAAAGCCAGGGCTGGAGCTATGATGCAGGAGTCACGCAGCTAACAAAAAATCAGCTTTGCCCCCTCCATAGTGTGATGATGAACAAAGTTCAGAGGCAAGCAGGCTATAACACAAAGGGCTGAATAACCATCAGACATAGCTGTTCAGGTGCCTCCTTCCAGATTGCATTCTATGCAATTGCTCTGTCATTTCCCACGCATACCTACTGCTCCATGCAATCAACACTAAGTTGAATTAAAAGCCTTTTTCTGAAAATCTAAGTTATCTTCCTGTCAGTCTCATTCTTTAGGAAATGCTCTAGGTTAAATCAGGATATTTATCAGAGTGCTCCTGAAACTGCAGAGGTAAATCCAGACAGTTGTGCTTCTGTTACAAAATCATCTGCTCATTTCTAGTAATTGTAGCCCATCTGGAGGTTTCTCTTTCTCCTGTAAAAGTCTGTGGGGAAGTTTGAAGTCCTATTGAGTCAAGAGCAAAGAAGCAAGTAAGCTAAGCCAGCCATAACTACTGTGGTAACTTATTTCCCCTGGTCTTAAAAGAGAAATGCATATTTATGCTATTGCTTTATTGAATGGAGAAATCATACACAGTGAAGTGGCAAAAGCCCAGGCTCATTAAGCATGACCCTTCTCCAGAGTTAGCCTTATAGCTTTCTCTCTGGAGGAGAAGATTGTCATCTACATGTAATAAGATACTGCAATTAAATAGAGATCCTGGTAAATTGGCTTTTAGCAAGCTTTTTGTATTAATAAGTTTGATAATGGCAGCTTCCATACTGCTAACACAACAAAAAGCTTGAAAAAGTATTATGATTTCTTCAAAAAAACTCCTTAGAAAAATAATTTGATGTACGGACTAGAATCTCTTCATAGACTTTATGAAATGGGAGGAATAATGGACACCACTGAGTATAAAGGCTTGTACAAAAAAGAAAGACCATGACAAAGGAGACCCTAACAGTGGCGCAATACAATTTTATGTCATATGCTATTTATATGTCATATATAGATTGTATATATCTCATCGTTTTATAATCTTAAAATCTATAACCAATACGTGGAAGTCATACAGATTTTTATTAAAAACTAAAATAATTTTACTACACGCCAGTCAGCAGATTCATCTGCACAGATAGGGCATTAGGACAGAAGGATGTTTTCTCACACGGTTAAAGATATGTTTCAAAAGTAAGCGACATATTTGCAACTATAGATGATGGAGACACCAGTAAGTAATTTGTAAGTCAGGATAATTTTTGAAATTACTTGGGAGAAAAAGAAAGGATGCTGAAGGACAGGATCTGGCATTGCTGTGGTGTCTTGGAGCGACTGGGCAGCTGACAGAGGCAGGAGTGGAGTGGGGCTCAGTGTTCAGCTGGCTGCTTCTATGTGCAGCTGTAGCGATGCCACTATCCTGTGGTCATGTCCCTCCTGGGTGACTTAGAAGCCTCTTGGAGCCTTTCGTTTGGGAGGGGAGGGGGGGGGAAATCACGGGGAAAAAGAAAAGCAGTACTTTTTCTGAGGATCCTTGAACCACTCTTGCCAGATTGTGTACTTATCCTAGCACCCTCTGGGAAAACTGTCTCTTGTCTGAGGCTCAGTATTTGTTTGATGCTTGTTCAGATTTCTCTATGCCTTTAATGAAATTGCTTCTGCAGATTGTAATAGTTTGTCTTTAACAAGGTTTTAGCAAAAGTATATAAAGTACATATAAAATGCATAGACTTGTGTTTGCTGCACCTTGCTGTGGGACTGGTGTCTACTCTTTAGTCTCCAAATCTCTCTATGGGTTATTCTAGCTTTGATATAGGTTGGTCTCTGACCACCTTACTAGCTAAATAACAGTTCAGGATTTAATTTGGGAGATGCTGATTTGCTACTAATGTTACCACCATGAAGACTTAAGCATTTCCAAGATTTAGCAGGTGCCTGTGTATCTTTTAAAGGATATGGCAGCATTTGACTTGTTCACTGTGATGTGTGGGAGCTCTAGCAAAGACCCTGAATTCATCTTCCAGGTTTTTGCCAAGCGCATGAATCTCTAGTCTTTTGAGGATTATAGTAGCTAGCAGACATTTCAACAGCATAAGACAGTTCTTTCGAATTGATTTGAGGCGGTAGAGGAATGAAAAGAAGGACTGCACTTTATTGCATGTACCAGAGTCTAGAGATCTGAGATACTTGTAAGCCACAGAACAGGGTTTTGTAGGAATGAAAAAATCAGAAGTGTTGATGTGTGGAAAGATTTTATCACAGTGAAATCTAGACAGTGACAGGCACAATAATATGGAGACTGACACGTAAACTCACAAGAGAGGAAATGTGGGAAGTAAAAGAAAAGTATAAACTCTGAATGAAATATGAGAAAGTAAAATGCTATTATTCATAGAAATGATTGACACTGCATAAAGGATAGCAGTAGCTTTAATGATGTATATGCAGGTATTGCATCTGACCTGTGAAAACTCAAGATACAAGTCTTAGAATTTCAGGGGTTATATTATTTATATACTCATAATCTGCAAATGGAAATGGAAAAATTCAAAAACTTAGAAAGTTGAAGAAGAAAATGTTTCTGTTGGCTGCTACTAGTTGCAGTCAACTGAATAGAGATCACTATATACCCAAAGTTTAAAAATTTTAGTTGTCCAAATTCATGGATTACCTTGCTACTCATTCAAAAAA